>JAOWBW010001400.1:0-30179 GCA_026119855.1 Campanula takesimana
TGACTTCATGTATGTATATTTTTTGGATGACTCACGAAGGTAAATAAGTCTTTAAGAGAGAAGAGAAGGAAAGCCCCAATTTGATTGCAAGAAATTGGGAGTATGCAGAAAGAATAGAAGCCCTAGACTCGACAAGGAACGGAAAGTGATTCCAATCTAGGAAAGTTGTTCAATCTTGAGGTGATTAATTCATTGGCAAATGAATCGTACAAAGATGTCTTGACAAGTTCGAGATGAAGGCCGATCACCATAACGCGCTAGGGCTAAACATATTCTTTCTTGCATGAGACCGGACCCGAAGGTTGCCTACATTCCTCCAGTGAAGAGGCTCAGGTCACCGTAGTTCTTGTGGTTTCTCCATTCGATGGAGGATTTGTCGCTTCGTCGTGATTTGTTGTTGATGTCGTTTCGTCCTTCGTTTGGTGGAATGATGTTGATCTTGAACTTCTTTGATTGAGGGGTTTTTTTTTATTATTATTATTATTTTGTGCTCTAACTTTTGCCTAGGTTGATTTGAGGATTCAACCTAGGAGCTCTTTTTTTTTTATCCCCTTTGAAAATTTGCTTCATGATGTTGCTCCACCTTTTTTTTTGTCTTGATTTCGTCGTTGTTGATGTCTTCGTTGTTGATGCCGTCGTCGATGTTTAGCCCCTAGGCATTCAAGCGATGGCCTTCATTCCAAAACTTGTTTAGACATTTTTTTTATCATTTTGCCAAGAATTAATTGAGCAACTCGGAAGAGTGTATGAGGACAAGAATGACTTTTATTTAATGATTGACTCAAAATTTTAACATTGGACGAGAGAAAAATTAATGCACACATTAGAGGACTTTTGACTCTTTTTTTATCCTATTTCTAGGTAGAGAAAGAAAACGGAGATTGTTGTCGTCATCCCCCATGTCGTTGCAGTCATCATCGTCGTTGTAGTCTTCCATGTCACTACATTCTTCCATGTCATTGCTTGGGAACCCTTTGTCGTTGAAGCTTGTGTCATAGGAGGACTCGGCCACTTCTCGGAGCAAATTGTCAATTCTAACCCCCGCATCATACATGCTTGAAAAATCGGAGTGAAAGCCCCACTAAGATGAGTGCGGTAGTCCATTTTCAAACACTTCAGAAGATGTCCATTTGTTCCTTCTTGGAAGGCCTATCAAACATCTCGGCTAGCTTGTCATTCCAACGGCGATAGAAGTCCCCAAATGATTCATCACCCATTTGCACGGTGCTCTCCAATTCCTTCTTGGTAGGACGGAACATGGAATTGCCTTGATATTGTGACTTGAAGGCAAGCATAGCGGCATCCCAATTGAGGCGGGTGGAAACTGAAAGACCCATATACCAATCTTTTGCGACCCCCTCGAGAGTAAGTGGGAAGCATTGTGCCATTATTTGAGGAGACACTTTCTTTGGTAGCATGGCCCAAATGTAGGAGTCGACATGAGCATCGGGACAAGAGGTGCCTTTGAACTTGCCAATATCGGCATCTTAAACTTATCGGAAGAGCCTCCATTGTGTTCATGAGGAGAGAAGCTTGATGAAGATCGGTGCTTGGGCCCTTGTGCAAATTTAGCCCACTAAGCCTTTGGTCAATGTAGGACATGAGAGTGTTGACCAAACCGGTATCAATGCTTTGGACCTTTCTTTCATTCGTGAGCCCTTTCAATAGGTTCTTGAGTTGAGCAACTTCTTCTTGTGGGCCGTTTTCACATGCTCGTAACGGGCTCGCCATAAATCATCCTTGCGGCGGACATTCTCGGCTAGTGTATCAATTTGCCCTTTCAATACTTTCACCATGTTGAGTAACCTTCGTTGGACACGAAAATGTTTTCACCCTGTTGTTGTTGCCATCGAATGCCATTGGACCTATTGAGAGAACACGGTTGATCTTAGGTTGGCTCCACAAACACATTTTGAGTAATAATTAACCACAAACAAAGGAAAAAGACTCAACCACATAAGAAAAGACTCTTTTTTATTTATTTATTTACAAAGTCGGAAGGACGTGGTCTTTTTTGGGGTTCTAGAAAAATAGTGGAATCGTCATACTAGTATATAGACCTTCTCGCGGTCCCATATACTCATCGGATTCCACCACGCTTGTGAATCCTACATGTGTCGGGATTAAACTAAATTAATGTAGTAAAGCATACATGCGGGGACGGATTTTTTATTAGCGTCCATTATGACCACTTGGGGACGGATTTTTATTTCGTCCATAACAACGAGTGGCATGTATGATTTGAAGACATTAGTTTAGGGAAATCTCGGCACATGGAAACCGACTTGAGTCACGGAGTGTTAGACCCTAACTAGAATTGTGTGGTTTGTGCTGGGCTAAAGAGAGGCTTAAAGGTCACCCCCGGCATGTAGTCGTGAACTACGCCACGGGCTGGGGTTTACCGCTTCGGAAGAGTCAAGGTCGAGTGAGCTTGAAACTTCCTAGACGGGCCTCGACGGGTTTGGGGTTGGACTTGTGCGACTCGATAGTGAGCAGTTGATAAGAATTGTGAGCGTAGTATGAGGTCTAACAAGTGACAAAATATTTTTTTTTCAAAGGAAATAAAAAAACAAATAAGCAGGTAATTTACAACTTTCGAATCACCCGTGTGACCGATAAAAATAAACAGGAATAAAAGCTGGTTTTGTGTAGGCCCGGTGCCCACACACTGTCAAAACTGCTCTGTTCTGTGCACTGTTCTGTTCTGGAAAGTTGCCCAGACGCGCGCGCTTTATGCTGTGAGGATGGGAGGCACGCGCCTTAGGCACTAGAGGGCAGAGGCGCCCGCTTCTGGGAAGTACCTGCAAATTCATGGTTCAAGGGACTGCCTTGACCCTAAATAAAAATACTTTTCTCCTGCAGAAACTGTTAGCACAATAACATGAAATTTGAAGGACAAGATGAGACGCGGGTAATTCTGGTGGTGAAGTGGGATGAGCGCGCCTTAGGCCAAGAAGGCCAGAGGCGCACGCGTCTCGCCTTTTTCCACCAGAATGCCCAGAAAACTGTAAAAAGAACACCAAAAATGAAAAACACAAGTTTAACCCTCTAATTCCCCAGCGGAGTCGCCACTGAAGATACCCCGGGGAACCACGGCTTGGCTAGAGCGGTGAATTAACCTAGGATGTCTAATTGATTTTAAGAGTCACCACCCACGTTTTAGAGGAACGGGCGCGAGAAAACCTAAGAAAATAGCCTTTTTGTACGAAAACCAGAGATTCGGAAGAGAATGGTTCGGGGGTTAGGTGACGGAGTGGGAAGTACTTAAACACCCACTCCGCCCCGCTTACGCGGGTCTTGCTACTTTTGGTGTTCTAATGTTAAATTGTTGGGTTTCTCTCAAACATGCGCAGCGGAATTTAGCATTTAAATTTTTGAAACCCAAAGCCATGGATCCGTTCATATGATTAAATCAAATACAACATAAGAATAAAGGAATAAACTAACCCTTGATGGCTATCAAATTCTCTTGGTCTTTGGTGGAGGTTTGAAGACTTGATCACGATCACAAAGCTTGAACACGAACTTTGAAGATGATGATTTTCACCCTCTAGCGGTATCCACACTTCGAACGAATATCAAAGGAGCTTCTTTGAACTTGGTTGCTAGACCAAATTGTGAAACACTTTTTCACAATCAAAAGAACTATATGGAATTTATTTTGTGTATTATTTTGTTCTTCAACCAAGAATGTCTTGGAACAAAATAAACCCTCTCTCAAACTCTTTGAGACTCACAAAATCAATCGTATTGAGTGCTGGCCGAATTTTGTCTTTTATACACAAGTATGACCTATTCCAAATAGGAAACTTGTGTCAAAATCCGTCCAAAATTTGTTTCCTAATCAAATTAGGAATCTGCCACCCGACATCACTGTGCGGCCGCCCAAAACATCTGTGCGGTCGCACAACATTCTGAAACAAAACTGGTACAAAACTGAGATAAGTGTGCGGCCGCCCAATCCATTATGTGCGGTCGCCACTTCTCAGAAAGTCCAGAATTTCCAAAATTCCAATGTAGTCCTTCTTAAAGATTCGTTCTATTGTGTGTGACCCTCTAGGATTATACTAAGTTGGCAATGAGCTCAAACATGATCCCATAAGATATGATTAGGTTCTAGCAAACCGTCATACCTACCCAAATAGTATAACTAGATACAAGTTCGCTTTCCTTTAGAATATGTCACAATCCCTTTGTCCACGATGTCATTGAACATAAGTCATGGTCAAACAGTCAACTTGTTTTGTTCAATACTTTCTCGATTCCGAATATGTTGATAATCCAAATGACATTGATCCAATCAATTCATTTGAGTCCGGCCGAACATTTCATCAACATCATTCCTACGAGAGGCCCAAGCTTGACATCTCTCCGAGGAGGGACAAATCCATTTAGCTTATTATTCTTTCCTACGTGAATCCGATTATGCCAATCATACCCTTTATAACTTCCCGGTTAAAGGTAGCGTTTGAATATGTCAAACATAATGTTCATCAAGTGGAAGACTATAATAACTTCATGTCTAAGGATTCAAATGACATAACTAATATGAGATATATGTATGACATAGACCATGACATAAATCTCATAAAGCGGGTCATGTCCAGTACCTTGTTCCAAACAAGTACCCATAAATCTAACATGATCATCCCATGATCATTTAGCCTTTATACTAGTACTTAACAAGTACTAGGGGCGAGGATTATTATAAGTAAACATGAACAACAATAATAATCAAAACTTCTCTTTATTGATATGAAATAAATGATAACAATTACAACGTTTATTAAACGTGCCTAGGGCACCACTACCAACAATCTCCCACTTGCCCTAGGCCCAATCTCCCATGTATCTAATACCCATGGACCTAACATGACCATCATGTTTAGCTTGTGGAAGTCCCTTTGCTAGCGGGTCCGCAACATTGTCATCAGTAGGTACTCTGCATATATTTACGTCTCCCCTATCAACGATCTCTCGAATGATATGAAAACGCCTAAGTATGTGTTTGGATTTTTAATGTGCTCTTGGTTCCTTTGCTTGAGCAATAGCACCATTATTGTCGCAATAAAGGTCTATTGGATTAGCAATACTAGGAACCACTTCAAGTTCAGTTATGAACTTCTTAATCCAAACAGCTTCTTTTGCAGCATCCGATGCAGCAATATACTCAGCTTCTGTTGTAGAATCAGCGGTTGTACTTTGCTTGGAACTCTTCCAGCTTACAGCTCCACCATTTAACATAAACACAAAACCCGATTGCGATCGGCTATCATCTTTGTCAGTTTGGAAGCTTGCATCCGTGTAAGCATTTACAACGAGATCATCTTCCATTCCTCCATAGACTAAAAACGAGTCTTTAGTCCTTCTCAAGTACTTAAGAATCGCTTTTACTGCTATCCAGTGATTTTCGCCAGGGTCGGATTGGTATCTACTTGTCATGCTCAAAGCATAAGACACATCCGGCCTAGTACAAATCATGGCATACATGATGGACCCAATTGCCGAAGCATATGGAACATCATTCATTTTCTCACGCTCATCTTTTGTCTTAGGACATTGAGTCTTGCTTAGAGAAACTCCATGTAACACGGGCAAGGTGCCTCTCTTAGAATTTTCCATACGGAATCTTCTAATGACCTTGTCAATGTATGTACTTTGGCTTAAACCAAGTAGCCTCCTTGATCTATCTCTATAGATCTTAATGCCAAGAATATATGCGGCTTCACCCATATCTTTCATTGCAAAACACTTTCCCAACCAAGTCTTTACAGACTGAAGTGTAGGAATGTCGTTTCCAATGAGTAATATGTCATCCACGTATAAAATAAGGAAAAGCACTATGCTCCCACTAATCTTCTTGTATACACAAGGCTCATCTTCGTTCTTGATGAAACCAAACTCTTTGACCGATTCATCAAAACGGAGATTCCAACTCCTTGAAGCTTGCTTCAATCCATAGATGGATCTTTGCAATTTGCATACCTTGGAATCTTGTTCAAAACCTTCTGGTTGTGTCATATACACATCCTCTTGGAGTTTTCCATTCAGGAAAGCGGTTTTGACGTCCATCTGTCATATTTCATAGTCATGATATGCGGCAATGGCAAGCAAAATTCTTATAGACTTGATCATTGCTACGGGTGAAAAGGTCTCATCATAGTCAATACCATGAACTTGCCTATAACCCTTCGCTACAAGCCTAGCTTTGTAAGTATGCACCTTCCCATCCATGTCAGTCTTCTTCTTGAAGACCCATTTGCATCCTATGGATTTTACACCTTCGGGCGCATCAATCAAATTCCAAACTTGATTGTCTTGCATGGATTGCAATTCGGATTCCATGGCTCCAAGCCACTTGTCCGAATCAGGAGAAGACATCGCCTCTTGGTAGGTTGACGGTTCATCATTCTCAATGATTTCTACCTCATTACTATCCGTTACGAGAAATCCATATCTCTCGGGCTCTGATCGTAACCTACTAGATCTGCGAGATGCTTGTGTATTTTGAACAGGTTCCACAACTCCTTGTGGTTCTTGTTCTTGTTCCACTATTGGTTCAATGTTATTTTCTGGGTCTCGAATTTCTTCAAGATTTATTTTACTCCCACTGATTTCTTTGGAGAGAAACTCTTTCTCTAGAAAGACACCAGTTCGGGCAACAAACACTTTGTTGTCCTCTCGGTTGTAAAAGTAATATCCTTTAGTTTCCTTAGGATATCCCACGAAAATACATTTATCAGATTTGTGTGCTAGTTTGTCAGGGATAAGTTTCTTGACATAAACTTCGCAACCCCAAATCCTCATGAAAGATAAACTAGGTTTCTTTCCACTCCACATCTCATATGGAGTCTTTGGAACCGATTTAGTTGGAACTTGATTTAGTGTGAAAGCAGCGGTTTCTAGGGCGTAACCCCAAAAGGATATTGGAAGATCAACTTGACTCATCATTGATCGAACCATGTCTAACAAAGTCCGATTTCTCCTCTCAGACATACCATTCCATTGTGGTGTTCCGGGCGGAGTCAATTGTGAAACTATTCCACAATTCTTTAGATGATCATCAAATTCTTGACTTAAGTATTCACCACCTCGATCTGATCGAAGTGCTTTATACTTTTGCCAAGTTGTTTTTCTAATTCATTTTGAAATATTCTAAATATCTCAAATGCTTCACTTTTATGTTTCATTAGGTAAACATACCCAAATCTACTATAATCATCAGTGAAGGTTATGAAGTATTGAAATCCTCCCCTAGCATTGCTACTTAATGGTCCGCATACATCGGAATGTATCAACCCCAATAAGTCGCTTGCCCTTTCACCCAACTTGGTAAAAGGTGTCTTAGTCATTTTTCCAAGAAGACACGACTCACAAGTGTCATACGACTCTAAGTCACATGAACCCAAAAGTCCGTCCCCATGGAGTTTTGAGATACGCTTCTCATTAATATGACCAAGACGGCAATGCCAC
The DNA here is from genome assembly GCA_026119855.1 of Campanula takesimana. Taxonomy (NCBI): domain Eukaryota; kingdom Viridiplantae; phylum Streptophyta; class Magnoliopsida; order Asterales; family Campanulaceae; genus Campanula; species Campanula takesimana. Next base: position 7,474 of record JAOWBW010001400.1, read on the forward strand.
AAATAAGTATGATTTACATCATTAGGTTTAGATTTCTTATTTACATGATAGACATTATTTTCATTCTTGATATCCAAGACATAAAGGCCATTAAATGAACTAGCAATACCATAAAGCACATCATTTAAATAAATAGAAAATTTCTTATTCTCAATAAGAAACTTAAAACCTTCATTATCCAAACAAGAAATTGAAATAATATTTCTGCTTAAATCCGGAACATAATAACAATTGTTCAAAACAAGAATTAATCCGGAAGGTAAAGTGACTTCATAAGTCCCTACGGCTAATGCAGCAACTCTTGCTCCATTCCCCACGCGTAGATCTACTTCACCTTCTTTAAGTAGTCTCCTATTCTTTAGTCCCTGCACATTTAGACAAATGTGAGAACCACATCCGGTATCCAATACCCAAGAATCAGTGGTAGAAAGGAGAATATCTATCATATAGATACCTGAAGTCGACGCAGCCTTGCTGCTCTTCTTCTTCTTTTGCTCTTCCAAGAAAGCCTTGCAATTGCGTTTCCAATGACCAATTTCTTGACAATGGAAACAGATTGCATCCTTTTGTGAATCGGGTTTTGCCTCAGAAGCCTTGGCAACCTTTGCCTTGCTTATCTTGGGTTTGACAACTTTTGCCTTACCCTTGCCTTTGGCACCAGGCTTCTTCCCATCATGAACCAAGAGCACGGGAGAACCTTTCTCCACAATTTTCATCTCTGCAGTTTTGAGCATCCATGCAACTCAGAGAGATTCTTATCCATTCCATGCATGTTATAATTCATTACAAATTGATTATAACTTTTAGGCAATGAATTAAGAATGAGATCCGTGGCTAGCTCCAATGGGATTGGATAGCCAAGTTTCTCAAGGTGCTCTACATAACCTTTCATTTTAAGAAAGTGAGGACTCACTTGTTGCCCTTCATTCATTTTACTAGTAGTGAATGCAACAATGGTCTTGTACCTCTCTTGCCTAGCTTGCTCTTGAAACATGGTTCTCAACTCCACGCCTATCTCATAGGCTTCCAAATGTTCCAAACTTTTTTGGAGTTTTGAACACATAGCAGCAAGCATGAGACAACTTACATCTCTAGAATCATTACGATGTTTCTTGTAATTGTCTCTTTCTACCCTAGGGGCAGTAGGCGGTGGTTCAGCGGGGAGAGGCCCATCGAGAATGTACAACTTATCTTCTTGCCTAAGAACGATTCTTATGCTACGGATCCAATCCATAAAGTTGGTACCATTCTCTTCGAGCTTATCCTTCTCAAGGATCGATCGCAACGACATTGATTGAGTGTTATTAGTCATTATCTACAAATATGCAAAATTTCCAAAATTTAATAAGTACCGATTTTCATTAAAGAGATAAATAATGTATTTTTCAAACAAAATACTCCCACTAAATTATATAACCTTCATATACATCCAATGTATAATATAATTCAAATGGGTTAAGATCCAACTTTAATTTAATTTCAAGTCCGCTAAGGAAGATTACACAAAATCAAATTAATTAGGTAGACAACTCTTGTCAATCATATCTCATATGACTCTTAGTTCCTTTTATGAGATTCTTTAAGAAATCCAATTTCAAAAAGCATGTTAAACCTCATCTTTGCCTAGGCCCAAAACTGTTTTGACGCCCAATTAAGTCTAACCATTTTAAACGCATAGTTAATGTGTCCCGCTAGGGCGTGCCCACACTATCTATCTTGCTCATACATAAACAAATTTAATGCATCTCGCTAGGGCGAATCTACATTAAAATCACTCATGTACTAACAAGTGTTTTAATCATGTCATGGCAATAAAAGACTTAAAACTTTCTTTGAAGGTTCATCACATATAGCATATAACACATTTATGAGCACATAATATAAACATGTTACACATCAAGTTTAGCCACTAAATTAATCTCCATTAATTTAAGCATGATATTTATGTGTCATTAGTTTCTCTATAATTATGAGGATGAGACTATTTCAACTTTGGTCATTATCTCCAAATCAAGACAACAAGAAGTGCGGTCGAACTAAGCCATTAGGCAACCATAATCCCGCACTAATTCAAGAAACCAAGAAAGTAGTCCATGTGGCCGAAACTAAGCAATAGATGGTCTCGATGAACGTAGGCCAATTGCATTCACAATTCCACATGGATCTCCAATCATTGAATCAAGAACTTTGTTTCTCAATTTTAGCAATTATGAACTCTTCATAATTCTAACTTCGTTTTATCTTTGAAACTTTGATTGCGATCAATTTTGGGAAACACAATCTCGATGAACGCAGATTAGCCATCCAAAACTTGAACCAATCTTAGAATCACAAGACTAAAACAAATAGGAAAATCAAACCCCAAGATCCACACACAAACCAACTACCCAAAACCCATTCCAGATCAGCAGGTCTGGATTGGTTCTGTTACTGGTTTTGTTGAACCTCTCGAAAATTCCAAATTCTGATTTTTGAGCAAAATCAGACATTCTGATCTTGGAGTGCGGCCGCCCAAAATTACCTGTGCGGTCGCCCAAAAACCGTGCGGCCGCCCAGTATATTCCGTGCGGTCGCCCGGTTCAATCAGAATGTGCAGAATTTTAAGTTCGAAAATTTTGTCTCAAAATTGTTTTTCCCCGATTAATAAAACTTTGATCCAATCAAAAATTAATAATCAACAATTCTGAATCCACCATAATTTATTTATTGCGATTGAATCGTGCGATTAAAGTTGCAAAACAATAAACCACATAAAATCACATAACACATAAACATCACATATTCCAATATTCATATCATGCAAGGCACATAAACAATTTATATACACATAACATGATCCAAGTATTGAATTAATCAACATGAACGGGGCTCTGATACCACTGTTGGGTTTCTCTCAAACATGCGCAGCGGAATTTAGCATTTAAATTTTGAAACCCAAAGCCATGGATCCGTTCATATGATTAAATCAAATACAACATAAGAATAAAGGAATAAACTAACCCTTGATGGCTATCAAATTCTCTTGGTCTTTGGTGGAGGTTTGAAGACTTGATCACGATCACAAAGCTTGAACACGAACTTTGAAGATGATGATTTTCACCCTCTAGCGGTATCCACACTTCGAACGAATATCAAAGGAGCTTCTTTGATCTTGGTTGCTAGACCAAATTGTGAAACACTTTTTCACAATCAAAAGAACTATATGGAATTTATTTTGTGTATTATTTTGTTCTTCAACCAAGAATGTCTTGGAACAAAATAAACCCTCTCTCAAACTCTTTGAGACTCACAAAATCAATCGTATTGAGTGCTGGCCGAATTTTGTCTTTTATACACAAGTACGACCTATTCCAAATAGGAAACTTGTGTCAAAATCCGTCCAAAATTCGTTTCCTAATCAAATTAGGAATCTGCCACCCGACATCACTGTGCGGCCGCCCAAAAACATCTGTGCGGTCGCACAACATTCTGAAACAAAACTGGTACAAAACTGAGATAAGTGTGCGGCCGCCCAATCCATTATGTGCGGTCGCCCACTTCTCAGAAAGTCCAGAATTTCCAAAATTCCAATGTAGTCCTTCTTAAAGATTCGTTCTATTGTGTGTGACCCTCTAGGATTATACTAAGTTGGCAATGAGCTCAAACATGATCCCATAAGATATGATTAGGTTCTAGCAAACCATCATACCTACCCAAATAGTATAACTAAATACAAGTTCGCATTCCTTTAGAATATGTCACAATCCCTTTGTCCACGATGTCATTGAACATAAGTCATGGTCAAACAGTCAACTTGTTTTGTTCAATACTTTCTCGATTCCGAATATGTTGATAATCCAAATGACATTGATCCAATCAATTCATTTGAGTCCGGCTGAACATTTCATCAACATCATTCCTATGAGAGGCCCAAGCTTGACATCTCTCCGAGGAGGGACAAATCCATTTAGCTTATTATTCTTCCCTACGTGAATCCGATTATGCCAATCATACCCTTTATAACTTCCCGGTTAAAGGTAGCGTTTGAATATGTCAAACATAATGTTCATCAAGTGGAAGACCATAATAACTTCATGTCTAAGGATTCAAATGACATAACTAATATGAGATATATGTATGACATAGACCATGACATAAATCTCATAAAGCGGGTCATGTCCAGTACCTTGTTCCAAACAAGTACCCATAAATCTAACATGATCATCCCATGATCATTTAGCCTTTATACTAGTGCTTAACAAGTACTAGGGACGAGGATGGGAGGCACGCGCCTTAGGCACTAGAGGGCAGAGGCGCCCGCTTCTGGGCAGTACCTGCAAATTCATGGGTTCAAGGGACTGCCTTGACCCTAAATAAAAATACTTTTCTCCTGCAGAAACTGTTAGCACAATAACATGAAATTTGAAGGACAAGATGAGACGCGGGCAATTCTGGTGGTGAAGGTGGGATGAGCGCGCCTTAGGCCAAGAAGGCCAGAGGCGCACGCGTCTCGCCTTTTTCCACCAGAATGCCCAGAAAACTGTAAAAAGAACACCAAAAATGAAAAACACAAGTTTAACCCTCTAATTCCCCAGCGGAGTCGCCACTGTAGATACCCCGGGGAACCACGGCTTGGCTAGAGCGGTGAATTAACATAGGATGTCTAATTGATTTTAAGAGTCACCACCCACGTTTTAGAGGAACGGGGCGAGAAAACCTAAGAAAATAGCCTTTTTGTACGAAAACCAGAGATTCGGGAAGAGAATGGTTCGGGGGTTAGGTGACGGAGTGGGAAGTACTTAAACACCCACTCCGCCCCGCTTACGCGGGTCTTGCTACTTTTGGTGTTCTAATGTTAAATGTCCTTCAATTTAATAATAAGAGAAATGTGCTAACAATTATAATGAAAAGAAAGGGGAAATTTATAGAGGAAAAATAAAGGAGAATTGTTTATTGTTGGTCCCAAAGGGCAACAAGGGTATGAAAAATAGCTAGAGGGGGGGGTGAATAGCTGTTTTAAAATTCTTTTCGTACCTTGAAAAACTCAATTGCAAATGCGCACTTTATCAAGTAAGCGTTATGAAATGCGCCTAAGTGAGTGAGTGAAATGCACAGCGGAATTTAGTAATGAAAGTAGGCGCAAAGTGATAAAGGGAGCGCAACACACACACTAAGTATTTTGGCTCAAAGTGAGTGAAATAAGGAACTAAGGCAAATGATATAACAAACACAACACAATTCAGTTCAATCAATCTACAATGAGTAAACAAGCAAATAGTGAGTGAAAATAATAACTTGAAAGAAATGACAAGATAATAACACAAGCTATTTGGAGAGGTTCGATCAATGAAAGATCTACGTCCTCTACCAAGATGGTTAGTCTTGGATTTCTAATGGAGATCTTATATAATGAGTGAGTGTTACAAATTACAATGTTTGAGCTTATACACTAACTCAAGATCTATTACTATGAAAGAACAAATCCAAAACAATAACCGGTGTATCTCTTAAAAAGAATCTAAATGATCAATCTTAAAGAGGTGCGTGTGTGTTCTTAGTATCAAGGCTCTTTAGATCTTTGAGATGGAGAGCACAAGAAACTAAAGTGTTATAGCTTGAAGATCTGGGCTAAGGATGAAGGTATGAAGATGTTCTTGAGGAAATCTGGAAAAACGAAGGCAATCTTCAAATCTTCAACAAATGCTTTGAGAGAGAAATTCTTGAAATTCTTAGCAAAACTCAGCAACTTCAAAATGTTGAAGTTATGGGGTATTTATAGTGAACTTAAAAAAACTAGCCGTTGGAAATCCTTGTGGATAAGATGAGCTGTCGCTCGTTGATTGGAGCATGCATATATTATGCCCATTTTGACACTCAACATAAATGTGACCGTTATGGACACGTGTCAACAGATTAGGCGCATATGCATCTTTTAACCACCGTTGGATCATTGGCGTAATTTGAATTCTCTTCAAGTCTTCGAGTCTTCAATAAATCACTGAGTTTGAATAAACACTTTGAGGCGCGTTTGAGCCAAGAGGCGCATTGAGCCAAGAGGCGCACAGTAAGCGTGAGCTTAAATCAAGGGGCGCAGAGGCGCGTAACATAGCTCATGAAGAAATCCTTATGCGCGCGCTCTAAATGGCGCATGGCGCGAATGTAGAAGGCGCGTGGCGCGGGGCGCAGGAGGCGCATAAGCGTGGCTCAAACTCACTGAGTGATTTTTCTTGAAACTTGATCTTCTTGCCCTATTTCTAAGCCTATTCTATAACAATGGACAACTTAAAAAATGAAGTATAAATACTTCTTACATGTGGGTCTAAAGTCCATGAAATAAAACTTAGGTGATGGATCAATCAAATCTAATAAATCCTATTACATTAAAAACTGAGATATGTGTGGGCATACCCAACAATCTCCCCCTATTTGATTGATGCCATTACCTACTATATCAAGGACAAACATTATACTTGATAAAAACATGTCCAAATGAATGAAATTGGTAATTCATGTCTCAAGTTAATGTACACACTAGTCCAAAATATAGATTTCTAATCTATTCCAATAAGAATAAAGAAATACATATGGAAAGATAGAAACAACAGTTTAACACATTCAAAATGATATATGATTTTTAGTTTTGAAATGTGTTTAAACAAAGTTTAAACTTAATGCATGAAAGTATGAAACAATTCAATATGATGCATATGAATTTAAACAATATTCATTGTTCTACAAACAAGGAGTTTGAGTGAACAAGGTTTGATAATAAGTGATGCATTGTTCTCATTAAAACTTGGGGTGTAGGAGTTACAGATTACAAGTTTCGAATAGAACAAAAGCAAAAAGGTGCTAAAACAAGTAAGCACAAAATCACTAACACAAGAGTTGATTCTATTACAAAAAGTTTCTAAAAACTTACAAACAAAAATAATAGAAACTAAGGGTTGGGAGGCGCATCATCTTCTTTCAATCCTTCAACGATCTCTGAAACAGAACGCTGAATTTGTTTTGCGAGCTGATGACTACGGTTCGCTAACCCTTGAGTGTCAGTGACACTGGAGTGAGTGGCAGTGATACCGTCTCTAATGTAACTCAAGTGATTCACATTGATGTTTTGGTATTCATCAATGGAACGCTGAGTGATTTGCTGCTGCTGAGAAATATTTTCTTCCAAGATTCGAATGTGAGCTTCAATGGCATTTTGAGCAGTGATAATGTCGGAAGAAATATGTTCGGCGCGTCTGTCAGAACTAGAGTGAGCAGCAGTGAAGTGAGTGACGACCAATTCTTTCAAGACATCCAACTTTGATACTAGCACGTTCATGTTGGATTGAGACGCAGCAGACTGAGGTATGAAAGTAGGCGCAGAAGTAGTGGTTTGCGCCTGATCAGTATGAGGTAGAACCTGAGTCTGCGCCGGAGGAGGAGAAGGAGCAGAAAGTTTGTCCTTGAGAGAGTTCATCTCCCCCTTAATGGCAGCGATCTCTTCAGATTGATCAGTGAGTAAGGAAGTAAGAAGCTCAAATTGAGACTTTATATGCGTCTGTCCTTGCTCTAAATTTGCTTGCCCCTGCTGTAAAGAATGAAGAATGGAAAGTACCTCGCTCAAATCAGGAGCAGATGGAGGAGGCGCAGGGGTAGAGAGGGGCTCATCATCTTGAAGGGGCGCAACATCTTGAAGGGGCGCAGAAGGAGATGGAGGCGCACGAGGAGGTGAATGAGTAGGAGACTCAAATTCATCTTCAGTTTCAACATCAACAGTTTCAACAACAACTGTTTCAACATCAACAGTTTCCGTTGTGATTTGATCTGGTCCAGGTGGAGGCGCAACTGGAGAAGGAGTGCGCTGAGGGATGGTCTCTTGCTCCCCCTGAACTGGTTCCTCTATGTCTGAAATGTCATCGCCGAAGAAATCAGAGAGGAGTTGTACCCTTGACATGTTGGTCCGTTGAAATTTGAACGAGGGCGCACGGGGAGTGGGGGCGCGTTGAGTAGGCGCGCGCTGGGTAGGCGCGGAAACAGAAGGCCCTTTCTCAATATCAGCGCTTGATCCAGCGCCTTTCATGCGCTCTAACTTTTCTGACTCAACAGCTTGTTTGGCTTGAAAATCTTCATCCCTTTTTCTTTGAGCTTCAAGTCTGCTGGCTTCCTGCGCTAGCCTTAGATCTTGCTCTTCATCAGTTTCGAATCTGGTACGTTTGATAGGCGCACGAGGAGGGTCATCAACTACCCGTTTTCCTTTGCTTTTCTCTGCGCCTGGCAAGGGATCAGCGCTTTGTCTAGCGCTTGCCTTCACTGCGCTCTTTATTAATGGTGCGCTTTTAAGAACCGGCGCATCATCTGACTGTGGCTTCATCAACTAAGCCTTCAACAGATTTGATTTGAATTCCCTTGGCGCGCTTTGTAGGCTTCTTTCTGCGCTTCTTGAGGTCCAAATTCGCTTTACCAAACATTGGAACATCATTGATCTTGTACTCAGGATTCTCATTCAAAAACTTAACTAACTTAGGGTAAGTTAGAAAAAGTTTTGTGAGAAGAAGGCAGTGTGAGCGGAATCGGGTCTTTCCATCACTTTTGTTCTTCACAAATTTATCAATCTGCTCACGCAGTGTCTTGAACAGAATGTGAGGCCAGTGAAGCTTCTCCTTGGCCATGATGGCAGCTGTGTATTCCCATTGTTCCACCGTGAATCGGTTCACGTTCCCAGTTTTGAAAACAATCGAAGTTCCCACCAAGTGCGCGATGTGAGTTAAGAGTTCTCCACCATCTCGAATTTCAGTGTTTTTGATATTATTTTGAAGCGTGGGAATATTTAGAAGTGAGGCAGCCATCCTGTTCTGATCATCAATAGAGTAAGTCATCGGACGCCCAATAATGCGATCTTCACCCGTAGATGGAAAATCGAGCAAGTGTCGAATCACAGATGATGAAATATGGACGTCAACATTTTGAACGCGCGCCTCAATCCTGTAGAGAGTGCGCCCATTTACATCAATTTCCACTAGAACAGCAGTGGAAAAGAACTCATCCACGAGGAGCGCAGAATAGAAGGTTTGGTCCATGGTGAATAAAGGGAGCAGACCAGCCACGCGCAGAGTCTATATGATTTCTCGCCCAATTACTTCACCAGACAACTCTAATAGATCAAGAGTTTCTTCTAATTTGAAATTTGCAAGGTCCTGAAAAAAAAATAAAAATTGATGTTAGAAGTGAAAGAGGCGCATAGAAACATAAGATGATCAAAGTAACATAGGCGCATAAAGAATAGAGAGGCGCATAATTGAATCAGGCGCACAAAATCATAGAGATTCAAGGCGCATGATTGAATTAGGCGCATGAAATTTTAAAGGCGCATAGAGTTACAAGGCGCATATTATGGTTCTATGTAAATACTAAGGAAAAATTATAGCAACGAATTTTGACCAAGTACAAAGTTAGGCGCATAAGGTTTTAGGCGCAGAGTGATTTAGGCGCATATACAAGTAGAGGCGCAGAAAGCATTCAGGCGCATAAAAAAGTAGGCGCATAAAGAAGTATATAGGCGCATATCGTGTGAATTTTGACTTAGTAAGAAAAACAAACAACAAGCATTCAAATGAAAGAAATGAAAATCAAAAAGTGCAAATTTTTGAAAACACGATAGACAATTTTTAGAGACCAAAACATGCAAGAATGACGAAGAACATGAAGAACGACCCTTGAATGCTCGAAGAACACCAAGAACACGAAAATCATGAAACTTCACCAAAAAAGACAAATAATATATCAAAATGACCGCATGACAACAAGGAATCTAAATATGTAAACAAAAACATGAACAAATCAGTAATGAACGCACAATGAGCAAAAGAAGAACCGAAAAATTTGAAAAGTTTTAAAACCAAAAATTCAGATTTGTAACAAAGAAAGCATTGATCGTTGAAATGTTGGATTTAAAAGAATCGAAATCATGAATGGAACACAACCCAACAAACGATATAGAAAACGGATCATCGAAACAAGAGAAATCAAAGGAAAATGAATCCGGATATGACAAACTGACGAAAAACACTAAAATTGACGAAAAAGAAAAAAAATCAGAAATATAAGGAGATTAAAGTTTGAGAAGTCATACCATTTCGTCTTGTGTAGATGTTGATGCTTTCTTAGGACCCATAAACTTATATATATATATATATGTATAGAAAATGAAGAAGAAAAAAAATGAAGATGGAGAGAGAGAGAGACGAGAGTCGGGGAGAGAGTGAGAAATAGAGTAGGTGAGAAGAGAGGAAGGTGATGATGTGTTTTTATAGGTTAGGTTTAAAACTTGCACTGATAAAGCAAAAATACAGTCAAAAAATTTAAAAAAATAGGAAGTTGAAAGGATGGCATTTATGAGGGATTTGAAAAACGGCGGCTCATCATGACAAAAAGGACGTTCATTAATGAGGGATTTTTGGGATTTGAAGGGCATTAATGGCTGAATGACCTAAAGTGTTATGATGTGACATTTAGGTTTTTGAAAAAAAAAACTGCTCCACTTTCCCTTTAAGTGTATGAGCAATTTTGACTAATTTTTGCACAAACACCAAAAACATCTATTTTGGTGTAAGTTTGGGGTGCAAGAAATATATCCCAGAAAATAAAATTTTTCGAAAAACGTAAAACGAGGGAAAAATTTAATTACACAAGTACCCTTGAACAATTAAAGGAATGTCAAAAGACATAGATTCCTATAATAAATGAACAGAATTAACATACCTGGTACTTGTGTATTTAATACGTTCAATCATTGAAATTGAATTTTGAGAAATGATTGAGCCGCAATAGTTAATGCGCGCATGAAGGGGCGCATTACTTCAGCAAGGCGCATACTCATCTAGGCGCATTACACATCAAGGCGCATAAAGATGGTTGAGAGCGCATACGTTTGAAGTGCATTGGTGCTAGGCGCGCATGGATTGATAGGCGCGCAGATATTGTGCGCGCAGAAAATGAGAGATGGGCGCGCAGTTAGTAAGGTGCATAGGTGGCGCATAGTTTCCTTGAAACTTTGAGAAATTGATTTAATCATTTGTACCTAATATACTCATAACTCAACGCAACGTAAAATCATTAGTATTGACAAAACTATATTGAATTTAGTTGAGTTCAAGCATACCCATTTCACCTCTCAAAAACATGAACCGTTTCGCGTCAAGTGCTTTCGTTAGAATGTCGGCGATTTGATAGTCGGTTCCCACGTGTTCCAAATGTATATTGCCTTTCTCCACGTGGTCTTTGAGGAAGTGATATTTGATGTCGATGTGCTTGGTCTTTGAGTGCATGACAGGATTTTCAGAAACCGCAATTGTTGATGTATTGTCGCAGTAGATGGGACAATTTTCTTCGATGATATCATAGTCCACCAATTGCTGCTTCATCCAGAGTATTTGGCAACAACAACTTCCCGCAGCGATATATTCGGCTTCGGTTGTTGAAACAGATACAGAAGCTTGTTTCTTACTTGCCCATGACACAAGTCGATATCCGAGGAAATGACAGGTGCCACTAGTGCTTTTCCTATCAATCATGTGCATGCTGCATAATCCGCATCTGAATAACCTACAAGTTTAAAGTTCGAATCTTTGGTGTACCAAAGTCCAAGGTTAACAGTGCCAGAGAGATATCTTATAATACGTTTCACAGCAATTAAGTGTGCTTCTCTAGGGTCGGATTGATAACGAGCACAAACACAAACACTAAACATAATATCAGGCCTACTAGCAGTAAGGTAAAGGAGTGAGCCAATCATACCTCGATAGAGCGTTTGATCAACACGTTTACCTTTTAAATCTTTGTCGAGTTTGTTGCCGGTGGCCATTGGAGTATCGTATGATTTAGCGTTCTCAAGTCCAAACTTCTTGATTAAGTCCTTTGTGTATTTGGATTGGTTGATAAAAATGCCTTCACTCATTTGCTTGATTTGAAGCCCGAGGAAGAATGTGAGTTCTCCCATCATGCTCATTTCAAACTTGCTCTTCATTAGTTTCTCAAAGCGCTTGCACAACAATTCATTAGTAGAACCAAATATAATATCATCAACATAAATTTGAACAAGTAATTTATGACCATTATGTTTGGAATAAAAGAGTTGTATCGATTTTACCGCGAGTGAAGCCTTTTTCAATGAGAAACTTTGATAGTGTATCATACCATGCTCTTGGTGCTTGTTTGAGTCCATACAAAGCTTTATGGAGTTTGTACACATGATTTGGAAATTGTGAATCTTCAAACCCAGGTGGTTGAGCAACATAGACTTGTTCTTGGAGTTCACCATTTAGAAACGCGCTCTTCACATCCATTTGATATAACTTGAAGTTTTTGTGAGCGGCGTAAGCTAGAAATAATCTGATAGCTTCAAGTCTTGCTACGGGCGCAAAAGTTTCATCGTAGTCAATTCCTTCTTCTTGCCTATAGCCTTGTGCAACCAATCTTGCTTTGTTTCTCGTGATGGTTCCATTCTCATCCATCTTGTTCCTGAACACCCATTTCGTACCAATCACTCCATGATCATTTGGTCTTGGAACTAGAGTCCAGACCTTACATCGTTCAAATTGATTGAGTTCTTCTTGCATTGCAACAACCCAATTAGGATCTTGGAGCGCTTCATCAGCCTTCTTCGGTTCAATTTGAGAGATAAAAGCAGTGTAAGCATCAAAGTTTGTAGCTCTCCTTGTACGAACACCAACTTGTAGATCACCGATGATATTAGCAATTGGGTGACCTCTAACTTCACGAATTTCAGGAGGTAAGTTAGGTTGAGTCGTAGTAATTTGAAGGTCTTCAATTGGTACATCTTCACCAGATTCAAAGTCATTGAAATTTGGGGGTTGAACTGGCTCAGAATTGAAATTTGGGTTTACACCAGATGCAGCAGTAGAAATAGGCGCGTGAGAGGAATCATGAGGCGCATCATTTGAGTGAGGCGCAATAGATGATTCACCAGGCACATTATACAATGAATTAGGCGCATTTGATGTAGATGGATTTCCTTGTGTTGATAGATTTGATCTTGAGTGGGCGCAACATAAATAGGAGCACCTGTATCATTTAGCTCAATAGAATCATCAGCAACATTTGGAGCCAAATGTGGCTCAAGGAGAGAATGTTCATCAAATGTAACATGTACAGATTCAACTATCACTAATGTAGTTCTATTAAAAACGCGAAAAGCTTTAGAGTGTTTGGCATACCCAACAAAAATACCTTCGTCAGCTTTGGCATCGAATTTACCTCTATGTTCGTTTCCGTTGTAGAGGATATAACATTTGCAACCAAAGATCTTGAAGAATGCAATGTTGGGAGTTCTACCACGCCAAAGTTCATACGGAGTCTTGTTGTGAAGTTTGTTGATGAGGGAACGATTTTGAGTAAAACATGCAGTGTTGATAGCTTCTTCCCAAAAGTACTTAGGCAATTTAGCTTCAGCTATCATCGTCTTTCCCGCTTCAATCAACGTTCTATTCTTTCGTTCAACAAAGCCATTTTGTTGAGGGACTCTGGCGGTTGAAAAGTTGTGATCTATCCCATGATCTTCACAATATCGAGCAACACCGTTGTTCTTGAATTCTGTTCCATTGTCGGATCGAACACTAACGATGTCATCTTCTTTTTGGGTTTAGAGCAGTCGAAATAAGGTAGTGAGAATATCATAACAATTATCTTTTGTAATCATCATCTCTACCCATGTATATCTTGAATAATCATCCACCACAACTAGAGTATACTTGTTTCTTCTAATACTTGCGGTGGAAACTGGTCCAAATAATCAATGTGAAGCAGTTGCAAACATCTTGTAGTTGAAGGATTAGACTTGCTTGAAAATGACTGCTTCGGTTGTTTGCCAAGTTGACATGCGGCGCACTTTTTGTCATGATGATCAGCAACCTTGGGAAGTCCTTTGACAAGATTATTCCTGCTGAGTTTAGATAGATACTTGAAGTTCAAGTGACTTAAGCGCTTGTGCCACAGCCAACTATTTTCGTTCACACTTTTTGCTACAAAACAAGATTAGTACTAGAGTTCATACTATGGAAATCAATAATATAAATATTTGTCTTACGATATCCGGTGAGTAAGATAGCTCCAGTTTTGCCATTCTTGATAAGACATTGCGTTGAAGTGAAATGGCATTCTAATCCTTTGTCGCAGAATTGAGATATGGATAATAAGTTGTGCTTGAGCCCTTCGACGAGTGAGACTCTTTCAATGCACACTTTGTCTTTCTTGAGCTTTCCATATGCTACAACTTGACCTTTGTTATTATCGCCAAATGTTACGGAGGGACCTCTTTCTTCATGGACATCTTCTAATAAGGATTCATCTCCAGTCATGTGTCTTGAACACCCACTATCGAGAATCCATTCATAATTTCTAGCTTTTGAAGATCCAGCCATGAAACAAAGAACCTGAAATATAGACATTTAAGCAGGTCCCCTTTATTCCTTTTGGGTCCTAGGGTTAGCAACTTTTGACAACCCACTCTTGCTTGACCTTAGGATTTTTACGTCCTTTGGCATTGGGAGTGAATCGCAAAAGGCATTCCACGGCCTTGTGTCCTGAACAATCACAAATGGAACAATGATGAAAGCCACCAATCACATGAGTTTTCACAAACTCTTTACTTTTCTTGGGGATGGCATTCTTCTTTGGGTCAAATGAACTAGCCTTAACAAAATCTTTCTTTTGAAATTTTGGAGCGCTTTTTCTTGGAGGGCGCATAGGGCTAGGAGGCGCACGGCGATGAGGCACGTGGCTCTTAGGCGCATAATGAGCACTCGGAGAAGGAGCGCGTCTATTTTCAAGAATGATTTTGCTAGGAGATGGTTCATCTGTAGCTATATCTTTCCCATTAGCTTTCCCAAATTGCTTCGTTGGGTAGACATAATGGAATGTTTGTCTCTTGACTTTTTTCTGTCCTTTACCCATTGAATTAGAATGTTTTTCCTTGGTAATTTCAAAAGTTTGTTGGTTGGTAAATTCACTCTCTCTTTCAGCACAGACATCACATTTAAAGTTGTCACTAGTTGATGAGAATCCCAAGCCACTTTTATCACCACTGACTTTTTGGGACTCAAATATATTCTCCATAGTGACACGAGAATTGGACCACTCATTTGTAATCTTTTTAAGATCAGTAATTTGAGCAACCAATTCATCGTTTTGAACTTTAAGAAGTGAGTTCTGTTCTGTTAGAAAAGTGTTTTTAACAGTAAGAGGAGTCATGCTCTTTATCTGCTCCTTAAGGAGGGTGAGTTCAGATTTAAGTAGAGATTTCTCGGTCTTAAGCTGGGAAATTTCATCACATGATAGTGCTAAAGCTTCCTTCATATTATCAAATCTAGTGATTACCTTTTCAGCCTTCTTGAACAATTTTTCTTGTTCAGCAATCACTTCATCATCATTGATTTTGGAGATTGGAGCAGTTGGTTCAACCTGTGGTCTAATGTATGCTCCTTTTCTCAATTTGTTCCTTGCTCCAAGATCACATCGTGAGAATAACAATCCACCATCGTTTTGAGCCGGAGTGAGAAATCCTTGTTCAACGAGCTCGCTAATGGTTGGTCCTTTCTTCTTTTTCACTTCTTGAAAACCTGCAGATTTCTTGATAGGTTTATTCAAGGCATTCATATCGGGAACATCCTTGGAGAAGTCATCATCCGAATCATAAGCATCAACTTCATCATCATTTGCCATCAAACAAACGAGTCCATCATCGGAATCTTCATCGCTCTCATCGGAGTCTGTTTCAATCCAAGTATTGTGCTCATTTGCTGGTGCTTCTTCTTCAGCAACCATTCCCTTGTGACGAGTAACTTGGGAGTGAATTTGGGAGTATGGCTGCTCTTCTTCTGCATATATTCAAATTTGGGAATCGGG
This sequence comes from Campanula takesimana, assembly GCA_026119855.1. Classification (NCBI taxonomy): domain Eukaryota; kingdom Viridiplantae; phylum Streptophyta; class Magnoliopsida; order Asterales; family Campanulaceae; genus Campanula; species Campanula takesimana. Next base: position 23,359 of record JAOWBW010001400.1, read on the forward strand.
CAGCTTGATGCAAAATGTCCGGGTTTCCTGCAATTAAAACAAACAAGATCTTCTTTTCTTTTTGAATCACTGCTCCTTGAAAACTTTTGAGGAGCTTTGCTGGTAGATCCTTGAAATTTGTTGGTTGAGTCGGGTCTTGAGAATTTTATGAATTTTTGAAATTTCTTCACAAATAAAGTGAAGTCTTCATCATCCATGTCTAATAGCTCAGAAGTAGAAATTTTGGGATCGGAGCTTTTCTCTCTTGTACAGGCGCAGGAGTAGGCGCAGGTGTAGGCGCAGCTTCTCTGTGCGCCATCATAGCCATAGATTTTGACTTTCCTTCAGTTTCACTGATTCGTTGGAGTTTGAGTTCGTAAACTTTGAGATTTGCATAAAGGTTTCTTAAAGTCCAAACATCTAAAGTTCCAGCGTCTTCAAGAGCGCTAGATTTATGTAGGTATCTTGATCCAAAAGCTTGTAGAAAATTTACATTCAAATCTTTGTTGGTAAACTTCATGCCAAGTGAAATACATAGATTGATAATTTCACAGTAGCGTTCATAAGTTTGCCTTAAGTTTTCACCGGGGAGTTGAGAGAAATTGTTGAATCTCTTTTGTACTTCGTATTTCTTGTTCTCCTTGCAGACGGTGTCTCCTTCAATATGCTCTTCAATAGCATCCCATAGCTCATTTGCAGTAGCACAATGCATGACTTGTTGTTTCATAGCCGTGCTTAGAGTGCTTAGAAGAATGTTTCTTGCTTTGCCATCATTTGCAACTCTTCTAATTTCTTCCTCGGTCCATTCTTCCCTTGGTTTGAGAACTGTAGGTTGGGCAGCGTTGGTGCGTGGATTTGGATTTGCCTTCATCGGAATATAAGGTCCATAAACGACGGTGTCATGGAGCCTTTCATCGATTGAGTTGAGATGAGTCAATATGCTGAATTTCCACACGTCAAAATGATCTTCATCAAATACCGGAACGTGAGTGTAATTTGCAGTTGCCATAGGTTTTGAGTTTGCCATTTAGAATCGGCACCCAAGCTGTTAAGCTTGAAAAACGAAAAATGTTTTATAAAGGTGTTTGCTCTGATACCACTTGTTGGTCCCAAAGGGCAACAAGGGTATGAAAAATAGCTAGAGGGGGGGGTGAATAGCTGTTTTAAAATTCTTTTCGTACCCTTGAAAAACTCAATTGCAAATGCGCACTTTATCAAGTAAGCGTTATGAAATGCGCCTAAGTGAGTGAGTGAAATGCACAGCGGAATTTAGTAATGAAAGTAGGCGCAAAGTGATAAAGGGAGCGCAACACACACACTAAGTATTTTGGCTCAAAGTGAGTGAAATAAGGAACTAAGGCAAATGATATAACAAACACAACACAATTCAGTTCAATCAATCTACAATGAGTAAACAAGCAAATAGTGAGTGAAAATAATAACTTGAAAGAAATGACAAGATAATAACACAAGCTATTTGGAGAGGTTCGATCAATGAAAGATCTACGTCCTCTACCAAGATGGTTAGTCTTGGATTTCTAATGGAGATCTTATATAATGAGTGAGTGTTACAAATTACAATGTTTGAGCTTTACACTAACTCAAGATCTATTACTATGAAAGAACAAATCCAAAACAATAACCGGTGTATCTCTTAAAGAAGAATCTAAATGATCAATCTTAAAGAGGTGCGTGTGTGTTTTAGTATCAAGGCTCTTTAGATCTTTGAGATGGAGAGCACAAGAAACTAAAGTGTTATAGCTTGAAGATCTGGGCTAAGGATGAAGGTATGAAGATGTTCTTGAGGAAATCTGGAAAAACGAAGGCAATCTTCAAATCTTCAACAAATGCTTTGAGAGAGAAATTCTTGAAATTCTTAGCAAAACTCAGCAACTTCAAAATGTTGAAGTTATGGGGTATTTATAGTGAACTTCAAAAAACTAGCCGTTGGAAATCCTTGTGGATAAGATGAGCTGTCGCTCGTTGATTGGAGCATGCATATATTATGCCCATTTTGACACTCAACATAAATGTGACCGTTATGGACACGTGTCAACAGATTAGGCGCATATGCATCTTTTAACCACCGTTGGATCATTGGCGTAATTTGAATTCTCTTCAAGTCTTCGAGTCTTCAATAAATCACTGAGTTTGAATAAACACTTTGAGGCGCGTTTGAGCCAACAGGCGCATTGAGCCAAGAGGCGCACAGTAAGCGTGCGTTTAAATCAAGGGGCGCAGAGGCGCGTAACATAGCTCATGAAGAAATCCTTATGCGCGCGCTCTAAATGGCGCATGGCGCGAATGTAGAAGGCGCGTGGCGCGGGGGCGCAGGAGGCGCATAAGCGTGGCTCAAACTCACTGAGTGATTTTTCTTGAAACTTGATCTTCTTGCCCTATTTCTAAGCCTATTCTATAACAATGGACAACTTAAAAAATGAAGTATAAATACTTCTTACATGTGGGTCTAAAGTCCATGAAATAAAACTTAGGTGATGGATCAATCAAATCTAATAAATCCTATTACATTAAAAACTGAGATATGTGTGGGCATACCCAACATTTATTTATTGATTTATGCTAAAGAATTACATGTCGAATTATTTCTAGATAATTACATTAAAGAATGAGAATGTAAATTAAAATGGAATTAAAATGTTGGAATGTAACCTTGACCAAACTTCAATAGTGAAGTGGTCTTTTGGTTGTATCCCTTTTTATGGAGATTGCATACACATTAGAGATGAAGAAAGTAATTTAAAAGGTTTTTTGTTTAAGAAGTGATAAAGAGAGAATATAAGATAAAACAAGAATTTAGAGGAAGAATATGGACATTGTACCTTGTGCTTGCAAGAGGAAGGACCAAACTTTGTGTATAATGACTACCTTTGAAAATGGACTTTTGTGTGTTTAGAGTGTTTTTGACTCAAGAATTCTTCCTCCCTTTCGATGGTGGAATGAAGAGGTATTTATAGGTGTTAGGGAAGTGTTTTTGGTCACAAAGATGGCTCTTCCCCGGATCAAGCCAAGGCATAATGGCCTTGGGGGTTACAAATCAGAAAAGAAGGGAAATTTGGCCAAATCTGAGATTCTGGAAGCGGGAAGCACGCGCTTCCCACCCCCCCTATGGGAGGAGCACGCCTCCCACAAAGGAGGTAAAAAAGGCGTTCGCATCCCAGCTTCAGAAAATTCATATTTTAGCCCAAATGTTAACCCCGTTATGCAGTTAAGCCCCAAAAACTAACAGAATTAGTCCAAAAACTTAACGAACATCACGAAAGTCAACGAAAATAAATGAAACAAAGACTCAAGGTTGAATTTTCCACTTAGTAAAATCCAATACTAACGGAGTAAGTCAGGAACTTAACGGAAAGTAACGAAAGTTAACAAAAAGTAACAAAACTTAACAGAAAAGAGGAAGACAAAGAATGTGTATGCAATCGGGACATGAGAGGTCCAAGGCGGGGTGTCTACAGGACTCTCACAAGACAAACATGATGGTCATGTTAGGTCCATGGGTATTAGATACATTAGTGATTGGGCCTAGTGCAAGTGGGAGATTGTTGTTGTGTATGCCCTAGGTACGTTATTTTGAACAATGTTTATGTTATTATTTATTTCATTATATAAAGAGATGTTTGATTATTATTGTTACATGTTTATTCATAATAATCACCGTCCCTAGTTTGCTCCTTTTGGAACTAGTATAAGGGTTGATTGATAATCATGAGATGATTATGTGTGTGAGATACAAATCAGACTTATAGGTATATGTTGTGAAATGTATACTGGACATGACCCGCCTTTGAGATTTATGTCATGGTCAATTGTCATAATTAAATCTCAAATAGTTAATATCATTGATATCCTTAGACATGAGATTGTTATAGTCTTCCACTTGGTGAACATTATGTTTGACTCACTCTAACATTGTCTTTAACCGGATAATCATAAGGGGGTGTGATTGGCATGATCGGAATCAAGTAGGGAAGAGTAACAAGTCAAGACTGGATTTGTAACTCTATAAGAGAGATGTCAAGCTTAAGGCCTCTCGATGAATAATGTTGATGAAAGTGTTTGGCCAAACCCAAAAAATGGATTGATGATATCGATTGCATTTGTATTATCAATATATTCGGATATCGAGAAAGTATTGAACAAGGGGAAATGACAATTTAGGGTCCAACGTTTAGGGGGTGTGTGCCAATAGGGGTCCGATGTTTTAATTTTATAAATTTAGGGTCCAATGTAACAACGTTAGTCAATTTGAGGTTTTTTGACGGAAATGTTAGAAAAAATCGTTAAGTGGCCACGTGAGTTGCAAATGCAACTTAACTAACGTTATTTGGGGTTAGAATTACTAATTTACCCTTCATACCAGACCCTAAATTGACAAAATCCTAAAAGTTTGGACCTTGTTTTGTCATTTTTAAAAATTAACAAATTAAATTTCAAAATTTTCCACTTCACCGTATATTAATTAAATAAAATATATTTTTATGCATGTTTGATATATTCAAATTTGAAATAAATATTGTATTAGATATAAATATATCATTACCCTATCAATAACTATAGCAGGAAAAAACAAAATTGAATAGTAATATTAAATATTAATGATACGATAAATATATATTATATATATATATATATAATAATATATATATATATATATATATATATATATATATTCTTTAATTATATACATATGTATATATATTCTTTAAACATATACAATTCATAAATAAAAATTACTTAAAGAAAAGATTTTTTTTTTGTAACAAATATATATTTTTTTGTACCAAATATACTGATTCAAAGTAAAGAAATAAAAATATTAAATTTTAAAAGTAAAATTAAATATTGTACTAGATATAAATATATCATTACCTTATGTATTTCTATGCTGATACCGAATCGCTATGAGAATGACCGAACTTGGGAAGAAAACTCAAGAAATATTTTTAGTTTCTAAAAGAAACTCAATTTCAGTCAAATCCAAAAACTGCCAAATCTATGAATCCATAATCTGCATATGTACAAAAACATGATAACTGTCAACTAACCCCATTATCCCCACTAATAACAATTAAAAAAAAAAACAAAAATTGCAAAATAAACCCTAAAAACAGTAAATGACGTTTTCGCCCCCCAAACGATCCCGGATGGCTAAAATCACATCTAGACATTGCAAAGCAATGATTTGATATCTCGAGCCTGTTTCCCATGTCCATGCCAAATTTCGTGTCATTCCGAGATCGTCACTTTTGGACCGAAAATTAACCTGTAGTCCTTGCATCATATGCCTGTTGTGTAGGTTGTTCTATTTGATAATTCTTCATTATTAATTTATAACCAATTATATTTATTTGTAATTACAAACATATAGCCTTAAAAGATAAAGTCCAATAAGACTACAAGGGCTAGAGAAATTCTTTTAAAAAAAATGACATATTTATATATTTAGGTACTTTATAACAATTATATTTACTTTTAATTAAAAATTTTGTATTTAGGTACTTTATAGTTTATATTAGTGTCTTTATATTTTTAAATAATATATATATATACATATATAAATTTTATTATCTTGTTATCATTTAATATTTAATATTATCATTCTGTTCATTTTTTGCTATTATAGTTATTAATGGGGTAATGACGTATTTATATCTAATACAATATTTATTTTAAATTTTAATACATTAAACATGCATAATTTTTTTTTAATTAATATACCATAAAATGAAAAAAATTGAAATTTAATTTGTTAATTTTTAAAAATGACAAAACAGGGTCCAAACTTTAGGATTTTGTCAATTTAGGGTCTGTTATGAAGGGTAAATTGGTAATTTTAACGCCAAATAACGTCATTTAAGTTGCATTTGCAATGCACGTGGTGGCTTAACGATTTTTTCTAACATTTCCGTCAAAAAACCTCAAATTGACTAACGTTGTTAACTTTGGACCCTAAATTGATAAAATTGAAACATCAGACCCCTATTGGCACACACCCCTTAAACTTTGGACCCTAAATTGTCATTTCCCCATTGAACAAAGATAAGTTGACCGTTGGACCGTGGCTTATGTTCAATGACTTCGAAGACAAAGGGATTGTGATACTTTCTATAAGGATACGCGTTTAAACTTTGGATTACAAAGTTATACTATTTGGGTAGTCATAATGGCTTGCTAGAGTCCGCTTATGATTTACGAGGGCTGAATGGTTCGGACTCATTGCCAAGATAGTATAATCCTATTGGGTCACACACGCAGAACGGATCAAGGCACGGAAAAACTAATGGGCCAGCTCAAACATCCGTACGGATGGTTTGGAAAAACTGGGACGCGGTCATACCATTCGTACGGATAGTTTGTCCGCTGACAGATTGTTGGAAGATTTCTTTCTCGAAAAGAAATCCTTTTTCCTTATGGAATTAGGTTACTCCCTGGTTTAAATATGAGTTGTTTTCAGCAGCCGAAAACACATGATATTTCATAGATTTTAGAAATCACAAAAGTCTTTCTTGGAGAAAGAAAAACACATATTTTACTAGCATTATTAAGGTTTGATAATCATCATCATCAAACCATAATATTCAAGGGAGATTGAAGAAGGGTTCTTCAAAGAGTTTTTCAAGGCCTAAGAAAATCTAGCAGTCGTATTCAAGAAACGTTCTTGAAGTCCGTTCAAAGTGTGGATCAACGATAAAGGGTACTTGCTTTAGTATCTTGATTCAAAGTTTCATATTTCGATCTACAAGAGGTTAGTTTCTTTCATCTTACATTATGAGTTATTGATATAAACGGATCTAGGGTTTGGGTTTAATTCATGACAAGTC
>JAOWBW010001400.1:30279-278710 GCA_026119855.1 Campanula takesimana
AATATCAGTCAAAATAGCGCTAGGGCACCTAAAAATGAACAATGGGAAACGTACCAGGGGTAAAACTGAAATTTTGCATATGGAGGCAAAGATGATGGATTGTTAATGGAGTCGCAAACAGGACGAACTCTCAAGGAGTCATGAAGGTGATAGACTCTCAAGGAATCTCAGAAGTGATGGACTCTTGGGGAGTCGCAAAGGTGGATGGACTCTCGGGGAGTCGCCAAGGTAAAGGACTCTTTGGTGAGCAAAGACGACCACGGAAAGCGTAAGGTTTAGGACCGCTTACCCTAAATTTGGAGGAATACATAATATGAGGCTAACGAACCATTAAGATGAAGGTATTAGGTAGGACATTTTGCTTGGTTGCTTAGGGTAGGACCTAAGGCTTCTAAGGAAAGGGGATGGGTAGCCTCTTAGATAAGGATGCAAAAGATGTTATGGTTGTTTAGACTTGAGATTGTGTCTTGGATACAATGTGGTTTTCCTAGGCTTACGGGCTAGGGTTTAGATAGGATATGTGACTACCTAGGATCAAGGCTAGGGTGTAACTACCTAGGATTAAGGCTAGGGTTTAAGAAGGATGTAACTTCCTAGGCTTTAGGCTAGGGTTTGAAAGGATGTAATTACCTAGGCTTGAGGCTAGGGTTCAGAGAGAATGATATGACTACCTAGGCTCGAGGCTAGGGTTTAGAGAGGATACGTGACTACCTAGGATCAAGGCTAGGGTTTAGGAAGGGTGTAAATACCTAGGCTCTAAGTAGGGTTTGGAAGGGATGTAACTACCTAGGCTCGGGGCTAGGGTTTAGGAAGGATGTAATTACCTAGGCTTGAGGCTAGGGTTCAGAGAGAATGATATGACTACCTAGGCTTGAGGCTAGGGTTTAGAGAATGTGTTTACCTAGGTTTAAGGCTAGGGTTTGGAGACCGAAAGCATTTGAAGGTTTGTCTTGGTTTAGACCGAGCAAGTTTGAGGTCTAAGAGTGTTGCGGTTTGGGGCAAATGAGCTTGATACCTCGTGGCTGGATAGCTCGATAGATTAGACCTAGGCTAAAGTTCTAGGGTTTAGCTAGGGTAAGACTCAGACATGTGTTGAGGAGACCGGCCTAATGGAATGGTAGGCGTGAGATCTAGGAGATCGAAGGCTAGGCAGGGTAGCGTTGGGACATAAGGCTTTCAAGCGGGTAAGTCTTTTTTATCCTAGAGAAACCGCGTTATGGGTTAGGACCAAGCAGGCTTGAGGTCGGCCAAGGAGCAATGGATTGGGATTGGATGATCCTAGTACCTAATACGCATGTCGGGCTTGGATCCTAGAGCGTTTGAAAGTTTAGGCTAGGTGCGAACCATAAGTGCGGGAAATGGTTTTGGATATATGACCATGTTGGCGCTTTAGGTAAATGGATCGAGTGTCCAGACTTTGCTTTGAGTACAATAGTGTGCCTAAACAGGATTGGGTATGCTTAGGACTTAATTTTGCCTTAGAGGTCATGCGTGTGACTAAGCTCGTTTGGAAATTTCGAAGGTAGGTTAGGGATGGGACCAAGGTGTTTAAGGACATGGGTTTTAACCTGATGGTATTGAGATCCCTATGGTATGGCGTGGTGCGCAGGAGATCCTATGTACTTGAGCAAGGTTTGAGATTTGGACTCGTTGGGGGGAGCGATGTTTGAGATCCATAGAGTTCAAGGGTGGACCTTGTAGGTGGCGAGGTTTGGACTCAGCTTGGATTAAGTAGGTTAGAGTCCTTAAGGGGTTGAAGGTCAGACTAGGAAGTCTTTTGAGGCTAATGGGTGACACTAGGTTGGTACTTGTAGGTTTAAGAGTGGTAGGGTCATGGCTTGGACATGACGGGAGTCGGGAGACGTAGATGTTGTCGCTTTTAGTCGGACCAAGTAGGCTTGGGAATTACAGAGTCCAAAGGGTGGAGATGTAAGGTGAGAGACCTAAAGGGCAGAAAGTCTTGTGACCTAAAGGTTTAGGGTTGAGGCCTAAGGTATGGATCAGATATTCTAGAGACCTAAAAGGTAGGTGTTTGGTAGACTCGAATGGTCTTGGGCCCTCAGGGCTCGCTCCACAGGTTAGACTATAGGTGGACCTTAGAAGTTGGACCGGAGGATAAGACAGCTATGGCTTAGACAGGGTAAGGACGAGTATGTGTTGGTAGGTTTGAGATCTAGGAGATCGGGTAGGCTCGGGACCGGTAGGTTCGGGACCTAATGGGTCACCCTAAGGATTTGGCTTTGGTTAACTGGTTTAAGGTCTGAAGTTTTGGGTAGAACCGGTTTGAGGCCGAAGGGTCATGCTACGAACTTGCGGAAGGTCGAGCTAAGAGGTTATGATGTAACGTAGGTAAGACTCACCGGTAGGTTTGGGACCTAGGTAAGACCGATCGGGTAGGCTCGGGACCTAGAGAGTTTATGGTGTAACTTAGGCAAGACTGACCGGGTAGGCTTGGGACCTAAGGTTTTGAACCAGGTAGGTTGGGACCTAAGGGTATCCTATTGTGTAGGAAATAGGGTGAAGGACCGAGTCAACTCAAGAATCACGGAGATGGGTCTCAGATGGATCGAGGATGTTTTTACAATTTTGTGGAGACCGAGCGTGCGGGTTTATAACAAAGTGTCGGGGAGGAGAAAAATTTATGAAAGTGTTATGATCTTATACAGATGCCTTATAATTAATTATGATTCTAATCATCCAAATAGGTCGTCGCGTGCCGAGTTTTGACGATGAGGGGTGCCCTTCTTCTAAGTGTATCCTTGTTGACGCCTCGGTATTCTCTGGGAAACCACATAGTCGACCCTTTCTGTTGGGGAAGCCCCAGTTCGATAAGGGTGTAGAGCGGGGTATCCTACCTCCTTTAAGACGCACCCTTTTTTCTGCAGACCGCCCTTTCGGGTTTTCAATCTAGCGGGCATCTCTTTTGCGTCATCTCCTTTTTTTTTTTTTTTTTTTTTTGAAAATCATTCAGTCGACTCAAAAAAGTAAAATAATTGTTTAAACATGCGGGGGCATTTTGGTGAGAGTAAGAGAGAGAGAGAGAGATAGTACTCACATTTTGACTCTTTGAGCAACTGAGGGTATATATGTACAAAAGGGAGGAAGCCCCTGCTTTGACAGAAAGTAAGTGTTTAGCTCTTTCCTAGATTGTAGAACGGAAGACTTGTCGAGACATTTGAAAATTGTTTTATTCAAGATTCTCATTTGATTGCTCGAGAATGGACCTCGTTGATTAGTTAATGAGTTATGGTTAATTGGTAAACAAGTAGCCTCAAATTATAAATGTTTTGATCAATGGGGGAAGAGGAAGAGAAAGAAATTGGCTCGAGGTGGGTTTGTATATTTTGGACCGAACCGGGAGGTTGCCTACGTTCTCCTTAAGGAGAGGAGCTCAGGTCCGCTTGTAGTTCGGGGATGACCCGCTTGACGATGGTGTCGGGTTTCAGTGGGTATAGGAAAGAAAAGAAAGAAGTTGACCCAAGGTAGGTTATGTTTGGCTTTGAGTGGTTGCCCGGTTGACGATGAAGTTGGGTTTTGAGTTTAGGGGTGTGAGGTTCGTTTGAGGTGAGTTGTTCTTTGTAGCTCATTGCGGTGGATTACTCCTTTGTAGTTGTTGCAGTGGATTGCTCCATCGTAGTTGTCATGGGTTGCTGCTGCCGTGTTAATCTTCTTTGTAGGGAAAGAAAGAAAAATAGAACATTTGAAGTGAAAATATTCTGTGGTGATAGCCCCTTCTATTTTTCTTTATTTATTTTTTTTATTTTTTTATTTTTTTATTTTATTTTTTGTGCACACCCTTTTTTTTGCCTAGGCCTCCCTTTCGGGTTTTCAACCTAGCGGGCTTCTTTTTGTGCAATGCTCTAATTTTTGCCTGGGTCGCCTTTTTGGGTTCGACCTAGCGAGCTTTCATTTTATATTTGTACATGAAACATTGGGCAAGGCGAGCCCCTGGTTCGTTTTCGCATTTGTTGATTGCGAAGTAGCTTCCTTATAGTTCAAGCGGCTTTTTGCTGGCGGCGGGCATCGTAGCCCCTTGTCCTTCATCGACGGAGCTCCATCGGATCGTCACGTGGCACCCATGAATGGTATAAACAACTTCGTGCACTTGGCATTTGCGATGGAATACAGACAACCTCAGTGTATCGGCATGTAATACTCATGAATGGGAGAAACATCCCTCTTGAATCGTGGCAGCATGGGTGCCTGATGATGAGCAACCGCAGTCTATTTCTTTGCATGACCATGTGGAAAAGGGGTTAATGGTGAGACGGGAGGTGTATGGGAGAAGGTGTATGGAGAGAGTGTTCGTGAAGAATGTACACGGGGTGAGTGTATAGCGGGTATTATATGGATAGGTATATGGAGGGTGTACACAGGGGGAAGTGTATATAGAGAGTGTATGGGGGTAGAATGTAGAGAGAAGAGAAAGTGATTCGTTCATCCCAATTGATCGAAGCATTCGTTATTTTAAGATTAATCGTTTACTTAATTATGTGAATGGTTTGTGGGTCCATTTACCTTTTAATGAGTCGCCATTAATGAGTAAGATTAAGATTAATTCATCATATAAAGATATAGCAATCAAGCGAAAATGGTGAATAAGACAATTTTCATGGAATTGATTTATGCAAGATTATGTCTCAAGTCTAGAGAGAAAAGAAATAAAGACTCTTTTATTATTTGAAAGAAAAACGACTAATCCGGGGTGGACTTTTACTTAAAGAAACAAAAATCGTCCAAGGTGGACTTTTGACTAAGGACACTCTAGAACCTACGAAGACTGAATGACCCTTTTCTTTTCTTTTATTTAAAGGAGGTAGCCCCAATTTCCTCTTTTGCCCATGCCCATGTATTCCGTTGGCGGGTGATGACTCCGCTGTTAATGAGGCTTTGAATCTTTCTCCTCAATTAGAGGCAATCTTCGGTGTCATGCCCAATGTACTGGTGGTATTGGCAGTGTTTGGAGGGATCCAAGCCTTGCTTCACCTTACTTGGTTCATAATTGAACAAAGGAGACAACTTGCCGGCTTGAACTAGACTTTTGAAGAGTTTGCCCAAGTCGTCGGATTCGCGCTCGTCCTTCCTTTCACGAACTGTCTTTGAGGGTGATTTAGGTACCGGCACCCCTTGTTGATGAGTAGTCATAGGAGGCATCCCGACGGGGACAGTCTGTGGCGGCCCATACATTTGAGGAGCGTACGGGCGTTGACATTGAGCAAGAGGGAGAACTCGACTGAGGTAATCATAAACGCCACGAATGTCAGACAAATGGCGCCTCTCGATATCTCTTAGGGTCTTATGCATCTCCTTCTAAAAGTGTGTTGCTTGCTCGTTGAGAATGGCCTTAAAGTGGATTGCTTGTTCATCGAGGATGGCTTCGAAGTGGGATGCTTGCTTACTGAGAGCAGTACCGGTGTAGAGGATTGTCTCGGGATCTTGGGTAGCAGCTTCAGTTGCAACTTCGATGTTCCTTGCAGCCGACATGATGCAAACTCTACGTCATGAAGAATTAGATTCGTATTTAATGATAAGGCATCGTTATAAAAATCATTTTTTGGAAAAGAGTCGGTCTCCACATTTTTGAAATGCATTTTGGTAAAAAATTGAAAGTTTGACCGGGCCGAAGTTGCCTACGTTCCCCTTATCATGAGGGAGAGGTCCCACACAATAAGAGGCTCAGGTCGCCGTAGTTCGAATCAAGTTAGACTTTTTAAAAAGACGTGAGAGGTGACCATAGGGGTCAATTTGATAGAGTCTTTTTAAGATAAAGAGCGATCTTGAGGTCAAAAGCAGGAGATGACTCGGTCCTTAGTCAAGCATGGGTGAGGAAGACCTATAGGAGTTGGTTTTGATTGAGTCGGGTATGGTTTGACTTATGGTTTGACCTAAATTTGACCTAAGGATTGACCTAAGGTTTCAGACAAGAAGTGGTTCAAGCTAGAATGCGACGATAATGGTGGGTTGACCTAGATGGGTAATGGATAGGTCGACCTAAATGAGAAGGGTTGGATTGACCTATATGGTGAATGAATCAAGATAGCGGGTTGTAGCGGGTTGCCTATGGGATGATCTAAGTGGGATAAACATGGTTTGACCTAAGCGGGTCGAATGTGAGTTGGTTGACCTATTCGGGTTGGTTGACCTAGGGAGGTCGGTATATAGATTCAAGACGGGCAAGTCGACTTAAGCGGGCCAAGGATTGACCTAGATGGGTCAAAGGTAAAGGGGTAGTTTTAACCTAAGACGGACGAGTTGACCTAGATGGGTCGAGGATGGTGTGTGGACCTAAACGGGTCGAGACGGGTTGACCTAGGTTGGTATGGACAACGGTGGGTCAAATAATGACCTAGGTGGGTCAGGATGACGATTTGACCTAAGCGGGTTAAGGTCAAAGGTAATTGGGTTCACCTATGGGACCAAAGATTGACCTAAGAGGTCAATAGCAGATAAGGTTGACCTAGTCAAAGGTTGACTTAAGAAGTCGAAAGGTGATTGGGTTGACTTAGGGAGTCAAAGGTTGACCTCAGAGGTCAAAGGCGGATAAGGTTGACCTAAGTGGTCAAAGGTTGACCTAAGAGATCGAGGGGTGATAAAGTTGACCTAAGGGGTCCAAGGTTTGACCTATGGGGTCAAAGGCAGATGAGAATGACCTATGGGGTCAAAGGTTGGCCTAAGAGGTCAAAGGCGGATGAGGTTGACCTAAGGGGTCAAAGGTTGACCTAAGAGGTCGAGGGGTGACCTAAGAGGTCGAAGGTGATAAGGTTGACCTAGGCGGTTAAAGGTTGACCTAGGAGGTCAAAGGTAGATAAGGTTGACCTAGGAGGTCAAGGGTTGACCTAAGAGGTCGGAGGCGGATAAAGTTTGACCTAGGCGGTCAAGGGTTGACCTAAGAGGTCGAGGGGTGACCTAAGAGGTCGAGGGTGATAAGGTTGACCTAGGAGGTCAAGGGTAGACCTAAGAGGTCAAAGGCGGATAAGGTTGACCTATAGGGTCAAAGGTTGACCTAAGAGGTCGAAGGTTGACCTAAAGGGGTCAAGAGCGGAGAAAGTTGACCTAGGGGGTCAAAGGTTGACCTAAGAGGTTAAAAGACAAATGAGGTTGACCTAGGGGTCAAAGGTTGACTTAAACGGATAAGATTGACCTAAGGGGTCAAACGTTGACCTAAGGGGGTCAAGAGCGGAGAAAGTTGACATAGGGGGTCAAAGGTTGACCTAAGGGGGTCAAGAGCGGAGAAGGTTGACCTAGGGGTCAAAGGTTGACCTAAGGGGGTCAAGAGCGGAGAAAGTTGACCTAGGGGGTCAAAGGTTAACCTAAGAGGTTAAAAGACAAATGAGGTTGACCTAGGGGTCAAAGGTTGACTTAAACGGATAAGATTGACCTAAGGGGTCAAACGTTGACATAAGGGGGTCAAGAGCGGAGAAGGTTGACCTAGGGGTCAAAGGTTGACCTAAGGGGGTCAAGAGCGGAGAAAGTTGACCTAGGGGGTCAAAGGTTGACCTAAGGGGGTCAAGAGCGGAGAAGGTTGACCTAGGGGTCAAAGGTTGACCTAAGGGGGTCAAGAGCGGAGAAAGTTGACCTAGGGGGTCAAAGGTTGACCTAGGAGGTTAAAGGTTCAGAGGGTTGACCTAGGCGGTCAAAGGTTGACCTAGGGGGGTCAAGAGCGGAGAAAGTTGACCTAGGAGGTCAAAGGTTGACCTATGAGGTTAAAAGACAAATGAGGTTGACCTAGGGGTCAAATGTTGACTTAAGGGGGTCAAGAGCGGAGAAAGTTGACCTAGGGGGTCAAAGGTTGACCTAGGAGGTTAAAGGTTCAGAGGGTTGACCTAGGCGGTCAAGGTTGACCTAGGGGGGTCAAGAGCGGAGAAAGTTGACCTAGGGGGTCAAAGGTTGACCTATGAGGTTAAAAGACAAATGAGGTTGACCTAGGGGTCAAATGTTGACTTAAATGGATAAGATTGACCTAAGGGTCAAAGGTTGACCTAAGGGGGTCAAGAGCGGAGAAGGTTGACCTAGGGGTTAAAGGTTGACCTAAGGGGGTCAAGAGCGGAGAAAGTTGACCTATGGGGTCAAAGGTTGACCTAAGGGGGTCAAGAGCGGAGAAGGTTGACCTAGGGGTCAAAGGTTGACCTAAGGGGGTCAAGAGCGGAGAAAGTTGACCTAGGGGTCAAAGGTTGACCTAGGAGGTTAAAGGTTCAGATGGTTGACCTAGGCGGTCAAAGGTTGACCTAGGGGGCCAAAGGTTGAGAAGGTTGACCTAGACGGTCAAAGGTTGACCTAGGAGGTCAACGGTTGACCTAAGGGGTCAAAGGCGGATAAGGTTGACCTAGGCGGTCAAAGGTTGACCTAGGAGGTCAACGGTTGACCTAAGGGGTCAAAGGCGGATAAGGTTGACCTAGGAGGTCAAAAGTTGGTAAGGGTTGACCTAGGGGGTCAAAGGTTGACCTAGGAGGTCAAAGGTAGATAAGGTTGACCTAGGAGGTCAAAGGTTGGGAAGGTTGACCTAGGCGGTCAAAGGTTGACCTAGGAGGTCAAAGGTAGATAAGATTGTCCTAAGAGGCCAAAGGATGGTGGGATTTTGGCCAAAGCGGGCCGAGATGATAGGCTAAGATGAGGAATTTTGATAGATGGCCCACAGGGTGAGCGATGGACCTTAGAGGTCGCCTAGATGCAATGCACATTTTATTTTGCGAAAAGTTTTGCATTTATTTACATCCTAAATGGGTGGTCCGAGGAGTGTTCTAATCTCTATGTGTGGGTTGACACGGGTTAGGTTAAAGGTTCCCACCGCTCGCGGAACGTACACGGTGAGTGGAGTAGACGAGTGACTCGAAAAGAGGGCGGCAGTAGCGCACAAATTCCCGCACATCGAAAACTCCGGGTAGTAGGGACATGTGCAGTGCTGACACGGACTAGTGGTAGTGTGTGGCAAGAAACTAATTCTTTTTAAGGAGAAAAGAGAGAAGTTTTGAATGTTTGAATGATGCTATGCAATGCAATGCAAGAGAAGGAAAATAATGTACAAGGGAGCATAGCAGAGTTTTGTTTGACCTTAGTACTATAGGGAAAGTACAAAAAATACATGTATTGAAAAAATACAAGGTACACATATTAACATGGCAAAAATACAAGGTGCGTGTGCAAACATGGCAAAGTGTGAGGTGCATGTGCAAACATGGCAAAGTGTGAGGTGCATGTGTAAACATGGCAAAGTGTGAGGTGTATGTGTAAACATGGAAAGTGTGCATGTGTAAACATGGCAGGTGTGTGCATGTGTAAACATGGCAGGTGTGCATGTGTAAACATGGCAGGTGTGTGCATGTGTAAACATGGCAGGTGTGTGTGTGTGCATGTGTGAACATGGCAAGTGTGCATGTGTAAACATGGCAGGTGTGTGCATGTGTAAACATGGCAAGTGTGTGCATGTGTGAACATGGCAAGTGTGCATGTGTAAACATGGCAGGTGTGTGCATGTGTAAACATGGCAAGTGTGTGCATGTATAAACATGGCAAGTGTGCATGTGTAAACATGGCAGGTGTGTGCATGTGTAAACATGGCATGTGTGTGCATGTGTAAACATGGCATGTGTGTGCATGTGTAAACATGGCAGGTGTGTGCATGTATAAACATGGCAAGTGTGCATGTGTAAACATGGCAGGTGTGTGCATGTGTAAACATGGCAGGTGTGTGCATATGTAAACATGGCAGGTGTGTGCATGTGTAAACATGGCAAGTGTGTGCATGTGTAAACATGGCAAGCATCATGATGTGACGAAAGTTAGACCCACTAAGTTTGAAAAAGTTTCAAAGCAGTCCCCAGCAGAGTCGCCACTGTGAATACGTGTGTTTGAATTTGGGATATTCATAGCAACATTAAAATTATGAGAGTCGCCACGCCGTTTTAGTTATAGCCAAAACATTGAGAAAAAGCATGTTAATGGGTTCGGGGGTCAAATTACAACAAGAGAAGAATATTTACGTTATCACTCCTATTACCCGAATTGATCGGTCTTTCTATCATGATGCGGTGTATGTAGTGTGTTAGTGTTTGAGACCGGATCCGAAGATTGCCTACGTTCCTCTCAAGGTGAGAAGCTCAGGTCAGCGTAGTTCGAGAGAATTTAGAATAGGCAGAAGAATCGGGATCATGCATAATGAGGGGGGAATTACCTAAAGATTAGGGTTTAGAAGTAGTTCCTAGATCATCCTTGGGTTGATGAACCCTCGATCATCATCGGCTATGAAATAACATGCAAACATGAAGATCGCAACCCTAAATATAGCATAAATAAGGTTTTAATCTATGAACACGATGAACATGCGAAGAACATATTATGAACATATGAATGAGCATGCAAAACATATGAAGAAACTATGAATAAACATGTACGAACATGAATATAAAAGATCTACATTAAAAATAATGCAAGAACGTGAAGAAATAAGTTAGAAAACTTACCTATGTTGGCAAGAAATAAACCTTGGATCTTCTTGAGTGTTTGAATGCTAATTAGAGAACAAAATAGTGTTTTAAGAACTCCAAAACTCGGACTTAGAGCTCTCAAAATCGGATCCCCAAACCAATAGCATGGGATTGGTTTATATAGTAAACTGAGGGGAAGATCTGATGGTCCAGATCATCCGGCGTAAGGTTGGCCGCCTGGCCATGGTTGAAGACGGCGACAATGTTGGCCGCGTGGCCAAGATCAACGCGTAACAATGTTGGCCGCCTGGCCAAGTCTGCAGGCTGACTTGATTTTCAAGCTAGGGTTTCACTGTTGCTTTATGGTAACCCTAAGTTGCCTATTTTGATGGATTTTGTCATAAATGAGATATTTTGGGAATCCATGACAAGTCTTTGCAAGGTTTCTAATTCCTATAAAGTCCTTGTATTTTTGGGAAAGTCCTAATAAACTCATTTTCAGGTCGGGTACTAACAGTAGCCCCTCGGCGACGCTTCTTGCAAGGCAATGTGGGGTCGACGATAAAAAGAAGGATCCGTCTGAAACATGAGTTTCAAAACAGATGAAAGGTAAGGGAACGGCTGAACCTTGGCAGGCGACCTACGTATCCGCGGGGGAATCAAGCCAAACGTAGTTCAAATCTGATGGGAAATTGGGAATAACTGTCCTCTGGTGGGGAACAACGTTTTCTGCTGGGGAAATGCACCTGCTGGGGATGAGAGATGACCGCGTCGGTCGGGTGGCTGGACCTTTTCAGGTTTCCTACGTATCCTCCGAGGAATCAAGCCGGTCGTAGTTCTGAGAGATTGGGGATAAAACGAGATATCGGACTCCTCCTAGGGATAATAAACCTACGGGCACTATCCTGTACGAAGAACGAATCATTCGTAAGCAATGAAGTTATTTGGAAAAATAAGGACTACGCTGTCTAAATAATCCCAAGATGGAATGCTAAACGCAATCAGGATCGCCAGGGTTCCTGCCGATCGCGCTAAAGTAATAGATGTCGGATCTCTCGCGAGCAGAAACGCCGAGGCTTCTGTCAACCACGATTGATCTAGGATGCATATGTCGAGAAAATCCCTCCGGTTGACAAAAAGAGAGTCAAGCTACAACTTTGACTCATTGAGAGTCAAATTTAATGCCCAGAAAATTGGCCGTCCCTGACGTAAGCCCAGTTAAAAATCATTTGATTGACTAAAAGAGAGTCAAATCCCGACTTCGACCAAATGAGTGTCGAGAAAATCCCTCCGGTTGACCAAAAGAGAGTCAAGCCATAACTTTGACTCTTTGAGAGTCAAATTTAATGCCCATGACATTGGCCGTCCCTGACGTAAGCCCAGTTAAAAATTATTTGATTGACCAAAAGAGAGTCAAATCCCGACTTCGACCAAATGAGTGTCGAGAAAATCCCTCCGGTTGACCAAAGGAAAGTCAAGCCACAACTTTGACTCATTGAGAGTCAAATTTAATGCCCATGACATTGGCCGTCCCTGACGTAAGCCCAGCAAAGATGAGAATCAGGTCCCCCGAGCGACCGTTGTGAAACGAAGATTAGGTCCCCTAAGCGACCGTCTTGAGATAAGAGTTAGGTCCCCTGAGCGACCGTTTTAAAATAAGTATTAGGTCCCCCGAGCGACCGTTGTGAGATAAAATTAGGTCCCCCGAGTGACCGCCTTGAGATAAAAGTTAGGTTCCCCGAGTGACCGCCCTGAAATGAAAACTAGGTCCCCCGAGCGACCGTTGTGAAATGAGAGTTAGGTCCCCCGAGCGACCGCTTTGAAATAAGTATTAGGTCCCCCGAGCGAGCATTGTGACATAAAATTAGGTCCCCCAAGTGACCGCCTTGAGATAAAAGTTAGGTCCCCCGAGTGACCGCCTTGAGATAAAAGTTAGGTCCCCCGAGCAGCCATTGTGAAAGAAAATTAGGTCCCCCGAGCGACCGTCTTGAGATGAGAGTTAGGTCCCCCGAGCGACCGTTTTGAAATTAGAATTAGGTCCCCCTGAGTGGCCCCGTGGAAAGCAAAATCTAGGCCCCCCGGATGGCCCATCTTGAGAAAAGAAAAAGAAACTTAGAATGAAAAGGGAAGTCCTTGATGTAAGCCCATGATTAACCTTGCCTCTGACCAAATGAGTGTCACGCCCAAACCTTGCCTCTGACCAAGTGAGTGTCACGCCCGAACCTTGTCTCTGACCAAATGAGTGTCACGCCCGAATCCTTGCATCTGACCAAATGAGTGTCACGCCCGAGTCTTTGCCTCTGACCGAATGAGTGTCACGCCCGAGTCTCTGCCTCTGAACGAATGAGTGTCACGCCCGAATCCTTGCCTCTGACCAGATGAGTGTCACGCCCAAACCTTGCCTCTGAACGAATGAGTGTCATGCCCGAACCTTTGCCTCTGACCAAATGAGTGTCACGCCCGAACCTTTGCCTCTGACCAAATGAGTGTCATGCCCGAACCTTCGCCTCTGACCGAATGAGTGTCACGCCCGAACCTTCGCCTCTGACCGAATGAGTGTCACGCCCAAACCTTTACCTCTGACCGAATGAGTGTCATGCCCGAGTTCCCCACCCGACCTCGATGGTCATCTATAGGTTTGAGTAGCCCTGAAATCTCTCACCCAAATCGGCTATGCCGTCTTCCCATCAAAATGGGATGCTTATAGGTTTGAGTAGCCTTAGAATCTCTCACCCAAATCGGCTATGCCGTCCTCCCATCAAAATGGGATGCTTATAGGTTTGAGTAGCCTTAAACTCTCTCACCAGAACTACGACCGGCTTGATTCCTCGAATAGGGATACATAGGAATCCTTTAAAGATAAGGGTCCAGCTACTTGACCACTTTGGTCACCATCTCTCCCATCTTGGTAGCTCACCGGATCGGGATTCTGTCTTTTGTCGATAACCCCGCTTTCTTCGAAGACGCCGTTGCCGAGGGGCTCTGTAAGTACCCCGATCCAGATTACTATCCTCAAATAATAAAATTAAGGGGTAGTTTGGGATTTAATTGGGTCACTTCAATGTTCAAGGGGTATTTTAGGCATTAACTAAATTTATTTTAGAAAGGGAGGGACCTTATGGTAATTTCCAAAGAGCCAGGACCTTGGAGTTATTCCTTAAAAGACCAAAAGGACTTTACTGGAATTTCCGAAAAATGCCCAAAGGCGGACGGGCGCACATCCATTGTGCGTTTTCTCAAAACACACAAGGCCAGCCGACAAGCCTCGCCACGCGTCCACTCCTCGTTCGCTCAGCCGCCCACGCGCACTCTCCACCCGCCTTGTCTCCCGGTGTGCCACACGCGCCCGACAGCCTCCCCATTTGCCTGGCTGTGATTGGTCCGTCTCCCATGGTTGTCCCCCCTCCGGTCACAGCACCCACTTGGCCTTTACTGATTGGTTTGTCACCTCCTTTGTGTCACCAACAGGGCTGCTCTAAAAAGACTTTATTCCCAGCCAAAATGCTCCATTTTGTGCCAAAAAATGATCCAATTTCAACCCAATTTGTGACCATTTTATGAGTATAAATGACCCATCTTGTGATCCAATTTTAACCCATTTTTATGCTTAGCCCCTAAGCAAGTCACAAGACAATAGTTGAGGGATTAAAATTGAAAATATCCCCCTTTTTGCTTGGTGCCCAAGTCCATAGTTGAGGGACCAAAATGTCACCCCAAATTGCAAACAAGTCCCTAATTCCCATTATAAATAGAGGCCTCCTCTACCCATTTAAGGGGGGATTCTGGGATCAAAGTTACTATGCCAAAATTACCTCTCATCCAAAATTGAGTGATTAGGGAAAGGTTATGACTTACCTTAGATGATGGTGAATAACTACCAAGTGTAGTATCCCTCTCATCTTTGGTCTCATTGAGTGATTAGTGTAAATTGGTGAACAAACCATGGTTGAGTGAAAATCTTGGAGTCCATGATCTCCAAGTAGGAAAAGGAAAGAAGCAAACTTGGGTCAATCAATTAATGATTTACCCCAAGCTTGCTTAAAATCAAATCTTTATTTTGTTGAAATCTTCTTCTTCATCTCATTCTATTTTCCTTTTTTTTTTGGGATATGATCTTTGATCATTTGGCTTAAAAATGTAATCTTTATATGATTAGGATCCAAATGCTCCCTTGATCCCAATGGTCTCATCTTACACTTTATGGTGTATTAAAAGTGATGAACCAAGTGGAGAGGAGCATTTGTTAAATTAATGTCATTTACTTAATGTCTTTTATTAACTTGGAACCAAGCCTTGAGATCCATGGTGCCCTTCATGTTTTATGAGTGCGGGTTCTAAACCAAAGGATTAATCTAAGACTTGTTATGTTTTTGTGCAATTTTACATTAATGCAAGTGTGAGTGGGTTTTACATTAATGTCATTCAATATTGCAAGTCTTGTCAATTCAAGCACTTTAATTTATGTCAAGTCTTGTCCATTCAAGCACTTTAATTTATGTCAAGTCTTGCCCTTGTCAAGCACCTCATATTTATGTCATTTTTAATGTTCAAAGTCTTTATTTCAAGTCTTTTCTTGATTATCTCCCTTGGGTAATAAAGCCCCAATTTTTATCCACCCAAGTCATGATTAGCCTAAGAAAATTCTTTATTGTCAAAACTCGTAAATGATTACCTTGCTTGGATGATAAAGCTCTCATCTTTATTCATCCAAGCCATGGTTTCATCCAAGAAAAGATGCATATTTTCAATTCTTTCAAATTAACCTTTCTTGGATGATAAAATTGCAATCTTTAATCATCTAAGACATGGTTTTGTCCCAAGAAAATGTTTGTTTCATAGGCTTTATTATTTGTCCAAACTCATTTTCTAAAACAAGATGATTTCTCCATTTTTAAAATACACATACACACACTTGCACATTTTGGTCAACAAACATTAGGGAGACTTGGTTTTTTCCGAGGAACTTTGGGTGAACTTCGTATAAGTTCTTCCTAAAGTGTAACGTGACCTCCGAACTCATCATCTCTAACCATTTTCATTAAATTGGGTTTAAAATTAATTTAATGTGGCGACTCCGTTTTTTTTTGTGTATGAAGTTAACCGTGTTTGGTATTTTGCCTTTGAAACTTGTTGTTTTGGGGCGGGATCCTTACTCTATGTCTCGTACGAGACATTCAATCAGACAGCAAAATCAAACATATTTTCTCTTTCTTGAACAAGAACTACGATGACTTGAGCTCCTTATTTAATTGATGTAAAAGGAGAACGTAGGCAGCCTTTTGGTCCGGTCTATTCAATAAATAAAATCAAAATCTTGTTCTTTTATTAATTGAATGCATTTCAAGAAAGCAATAGGAAAATCTCCAACATGAGTACCAAATTGCAAAAGAAAATAAATAAAATACTAAAAATCTAAACATTGATCTATCTATTGCAATCTCTCGATACTCCTAAAGATCTATTTCTTCCTTTACCTAGTAGGGGCTTGACCACGATCCGCCTTGTCATCCCTCTTCCTCTTGAACCAAGGTATCTCGTAACCGAGGGGAACGTCAATTCAACTTAACGCTGAGGGAGTCAACCGTGCAAACACATGAGGCCTTTCTAGAGCTTGCAATTTACCGGGAAGGTCGTCCACCCTCTTCTCATAGAAGTCGCTATCCAAGAAATCCTGAGTAGCATCCACGCTGACATTAGAAGGATCCCCCTTAGCTTCCTTCTTCCTCAGATTCAAGCTAGGCTCGAATTGGTCCCCCAACAAAGGATGGCGAATGTCATCAATACCCTCAGCATTGGGACAGAGTTCTGTGAGAAACCAATCCAAATATTTATCCGATAAATAAATGCTCCCTCCCTCATGACGGAGATTGGTCCAACGATCCATAGTGGTGACTTGCCCCCAAGTACGAGCCAAGCTCATGGAGAACTCCGTATTCATATAAGAAATATCCTGAGCACGTCCCCCTAGCACAAAAGTGTCCTGCTGCTGACCGAACTGTCGCATTACCCTTCGAGCAAAATAGAAGGAGGAATCCCCCAAACCCGGAAGGACGACCCTGTCGTATACAAGGGTATTAGCTACAAACCACTTCACCTTCCAAAATAGTGGACACCAAGCAATACATCATTCTCCGCTTTCACAAAGAGATGAGCCCATTCCTCAATGCTAAGATCCTTCACCAACAATCTCCTCCTATGGAAAGTGTAAGGAGAATACTCGGTCGGAGAGTCCAATAGTTTAAAATGTTCTCTGAGCCAAATAGTCAACAATAATGGACTTCCCCGAGTCATAGAGCCGGTTCGGTGCAACTCATCAAGACCATGAAGAGTCTCTCCCAAGATAAGGGGAACGACATTAAAGGCCCGTCCTCTAGCTTGCAAGATGATGTCCACGAGCTCCGTGTCCGCCATGCCACACTTGCTCATGAAAAGCACGTTTTGGAACAAACATAACGCCAAGAGGCAACATTGGGAATCCACGCCATGACCGCTAGTCACCCGACCCTTAAATCTCCTAGGAAAAGCATGGAGATCAACATAGCGGTTGTGAATATAACCCTGCGCCTCGGGAAGGCCTATGCTCAATAAGTCCCTAAGAGACTCCGCCGGTACCTTGTCACAATTAGGAACCGCAATCACTCCGGTCAATGGCATATCCAAGATAGCCGCCATCTCCTCCACAGTAGGCACTATCTCATTGAGTGAAAAGTTGAAAAGATGAGTCGAAGGATCCCAGAAACGTGCAACTCCCTTCAAAAGGTCCCAATCCGGTTTTAGATTCTTTAAAGTAAAAAGAATCTTAAACCTAAAATCTCCATGAATCTCTCTTGACGAGACTTATTGAACGAACGGAAGAACGTTGCAAAGTCACCCTTGTAGCGTTCCACCAATTCTGGGTCTAGAGAAAATTCATCAACAATTATTGATGAAGGGACGGACTTGCTTAGGGCTATTGGGAGCAAAAGGTTGAGAATTTTACTCCAAAAGGAAGTTCCCAGAACTAATCTGAAGCTGCAGTGGCGTTCTAAGACGGACTAGAGGTCATTATATACAAGTTTGGATACCAAATCCCCAAGGAAAAAGGAGGAACAGTCGCAGATTCAAAGGATGGCTCGTACGAGTCATCTCCCCAGTTCAGACATCAGAGACTCTGCTCAAACTCAGGCTTCCCAACGAGTCAAAACATGCCTCAAACACCTCAGAAACGCACCCCAAACAGTTCATACATCACTCACAAATAACCTAACACGAACCCATCTCAAAATATCCCTTGGTTGACCAACCGGGCACGGGCTAATTCATTTACACAGTCAGAAATAAAAAGCTAAAATTAACAAAAGTGTGTGTGTTAGAGTTAGGACTTAATTGTTGCACAGGTACAACCCAAAAGAAAGAGAATAATTGTCTTCGCCTACGCCGAGGCAATAAATACATCAAATGAATAAAAGAGGGGACAAGGGGATCCTATCTACTCCGGGATCAAAAAGAAAGAGACGTCGCCATTGCCACGTGATCACTCGTCAGTCTGAGGTCTCTTCCCGCAAGAAGACGACTCTGTTTTCTGGCGAGCAATCAGCCTAAGAGTCCCACGGTCTCTCTATTTACCCTCTTGGCATAGGCCATGAACTGGGCAAGCCTCCCCGCAACCTCTCTATACTCAGCGATGGGCACCTGTTGAGAAGAAAAAAATGAAATCATCAAAATCATCGGGTAAATGATAAACAGAGGTATGAAATGGTAGAATGACATAAACAACAAGAGAAAGGTCATGAGTTATACCATGGTCGCATCAGCGGGAGGTACGAGTCCCTCTGACATATCGTACTGGGCGGGAAGGTCCTCAGTGCTCTCTATCCCCTCAGCCATGATGTAAGTAAAAGAAGCCGGTCCGAGCTGCGGACGGAAAGGGACATGAGCAACTCCCTGGGCATGAGCCTGGTCACCCTCCAGGATCAACCGAGGCATGAGGCGAGCAAGAAAGTCCCGATAGTCAGCCTCAAGATACATATGATCAAAGGGACCTGACCAATAATGAGGTCCACTCTCTCTGCATCCTCAATGGCATAAGAGTCAAGCATATGAGCCGGTGGGTACAGAGGGACAATGAGATCAAGCCTGCCACCATTATGCTGACGAGAGACTCGCTCTCCAAAGTAGAAACATCCCCCACCAAGGCCGATCATCAACAATCTCAGAACCAACTGCCAATAAGCCTGATGAATGTCCAAACTCCTCCAGGGAAAGAGAGCAGTGTCAACATCAGGAACGACGGTCTGCTCGTCAAGATACCTCCTCATCTGCTTTATATGCAAGTCCGCCCCTTTAGCATGCTCACCGCTGGTATCTCTGTTACCCCTGCGCCACCTCAGTGTATCCGGGAACATAATGGTGTTGTCCCGGAGATCAAAGTCAAAGAGACCAAACATGGCTTAACCCCAAGCCTGCAAATGGAAGAGGCATAGAAAAACGTCAACATATAATGGCTAAAATGAATATGCTACCGAGACTGAAAGTAAACTGGGGCTGAAATAAAAAGAGGAATACTGCAGAGAATGAGTATTATACCTCCCAAGCATGGCTATAGCAAAAACAGAATATGAAAAGTGATTTTGAAATCATTTTCAGCGCCTGATATCGGCTCTGATCTGCGTAAAAACGAGGATATCTCGTACGAGACATCCTTACCTCGTACGAGGTATCCCTTAGAAAATCCAGCAGAAAACCCTATTTTCTCAGGAAATTCCATAAAACCCCTGCTTTTAACAGAAATATCAGAAAAGCCCTGCTTTTAACAGAAATGTCATAAAAGCCCCGCTTTTGACTAAGAGGTCAACTCTGAACCCGGTTCAAGATGGAATATTGAGTCGTCATCAAATGAATATTTTCAGAATTGGAACAAATGAATTTGTTTTTCAGTACGAATTTATTCTCACCGCACATCCAAGATCATGGGTGAGCAACAGAATCTGCATCAGCAAACAGTAAATCCGATGACTGTCATCATGACGTATGTTAGTGGCACAGGATTTACAAATCCGGGAAACCCACAACTGTTACCGAGATGTAAGTTAGTAAAACAGGATCCCCACCATTCAGAGTCCCATAATTGTCATCAAGACGTATGTTAATGGCATAGGATTCACTTTTCCGACGGAAAGGCAGTCTCGTCGGAAGGAGAAGCAAGGTTCGAGTAATTGGCGTCTCACATCCAGTGATCCCACAATTTTTATTGAGGCGTACGCCAATAACATAGGATTCACACCCCTCAGAGTCCTATAATTGTCATCAAGATGTAAGTTAATGGCATAGGATTCACTTTTTCAATGGGAGAGAAAGCTCGTTGGAAAGAGAAGCAAGGTTCGAGTAATTGGCGTCTCCAAACCCAGGATCCCATAATTGTTATCAAGACGTAAGTTAATAACATAGGGTTCGCAACAGTTTCAATGGAAAGGCAATCTCGTTGGATGGAGAAGAAATGTCCGAGTGATCGGCGTCTCCAAACCGAAGACGGTTCGTCATCAACAACAGGGCATATTCAGAATTGGGTCAAAGAGATTGATTCCTCAATATGGATTGCAACTGGAGACGGTTCGTCATCAACAAAGGGTATATTCAGAATTGGGTCAAGGACATTGATTCCTTAGTATGTGTTTTTTTTTTTTTTTTTTTTTGGCGAAAGGAGGACGGTACCTCCCTAAATTTTATTAATAAAGCTCAAAAAATACAAACATGGTGGGGGACATGACAACCTCAACAACCAAGAATGAAAAACTAGGGAGGAGGCCTTATACATGCCATAAGGTCCTCTACAAAGAAGGGAGGGGTAACTAGAGAACATAGAAATTAAAATATACAAATATCTAGTCATTAGAAAACAAAACTAGTGAGAACGAATATGAGGAAACCGGGTCTTGTCCAAAACCAAGCAGCCCTTACACTTGAAAGGGAGATCACTAAGGGAGCTGAAAATCAGATTTCTCTCTTGATCCGCAGCTATGTTTGCCAAACAATCCGCAACACTATTACCTTCTCAAAAAATATGAGTAACCCAAACCTCCATTTGTCCTATAAGACGATTAATGTGAGCTATGATATACCAGATTTCCCATGGAATATGATACTCTCTAACAATAATACGCATCAAAACTTGAGAATCAACTTCCAGCCAAATATTTTGATAACCACGAGCTTGGGCAATCATAAGACCCTCTCTAGCTGCTAAAGCCTCAGCCATCATATTAGAGTGGTGCCCATAAAAGAAAGAGAAACCGTAGATAAAATTTCCATTATGATCTTGGAAAATCCCACCACCGGATGCGATGCCCGGATTACCTCTAGAAACTCCGTCCGTGTTAAGCTTAACTTCATTATAGAGAGGGCAGTCCCAATAAATTAAACGGATAGGCGGAGGGGTATAAGGTTTTGGATTCAAACAAAATACCTACACAATTGAATCATTACCTAAGTTTAGAGGGAAAGAAAGGGAGAACGCAGAGGCAATGAGAGTCACATGATTTCTAACTTATGAATGACCGAATTGGGGCAAATCATATTTCCTTCAAATCTTCTTTTATTCCGAGCACACCATAATTCCCACATGAGTAGAGCTGGGAGAATACGAGTCAACCAATTGGAAACACTTGAGGCCGAGTGTGATGTGCCTTGCCACCAGCTTATAAGGGCTTGATTCAAGCTGCCCCAAAACATCCGAATACCACAAACACCACTAAAATAACCCCACACGGTTTTAGCCACCTCCCCATGTAGCAGAATATGAGATGTCGATTCCTCCTTAGCCATTAGACAACAATCACACTTAGACGCCATATGAATGCCCCGAGATTTAATTCTATCATCAGTTGGAAGGCCCTTATGCAAAGCCCTCCAAAGAAAAACCGAAATCTTTTTTGGAACATGCTTGTTCCAGCTAGACCACCGATTTGACTCTAGAGGCTCGGCATTCTTTCCAAGCAGAATTTACTGAAAATTTACCCTAAGGAGAGGGTAACCAAATGGGAACATCTGGACTATCCGTAAGAGCAATATGTTGAGTCTGAATGAGATGAAGGAGTTGAGAACCATACATATCCTGGATGTAGTTTATTCGGGGCTGTCCATCAACAAAAAGAGAGGAAATAGACGAGTGATCAAAAGGCAGCTGCCCAACATCACCATCTAACCAATGCTCATGAATTGTGAGATCTCCCCTACCAACTCGCCAAGCCAAGTGATCCTCCACCAGATTTTTTGCCTTGATCATTCTTTTCCATGTGTGAGATGCAACCGAGGTCATAATGGCATCCATAGGATGAATATTCCTACAATATTTTGCCAACATAAGAGTGCTCCATAGAGAGTCATTACAGCGGAATCTCCACCATAATTTCATAGCACACGCCATAGAAATATCCTCAAATCTACGAAGACCTAAGCCACCCTCTTCAATAGGCCAACACATTTTATTCCAAGAAAGCCAATGACATTTTTGATCTCCATCCTTAGAGCTCCAAAAGAAGCGAACAATAATCTTTTCCATGGCATGAATAATGCCTTTTGGGAGGTCCATAATGGAAATATAATAAATAGGAATGGCAGCGAGACAAGATTGGATTAGCGTAAGCTTTGCTCCAAAAGAGAGTAGTTTACCTTTTCAAGATGCAAGACGATTTTCCATTTTCTGGAGAATAAAATGATAAATACTAAGCTTCTTTCTTCCCGTGTATAAGGGGCAACCCAAATACTTAAGAGGGAGATCTTTCTTCACGAAACCAGTAATGGCTGCAATAAAATCCTCTCTATTATTATTCTTCCCCATAATGAAGCAAGACTTATGAATGTTGACAAGTTGTCCTGAGAATTTTTGATACCAATCCAAGTAATGCATGTGACTTTCTAAAGAGTTTTTCGACCCATTGCAAAAAATAATCACATCATCAGCATACGCTAGATGAGATATCATAGGAGTACCAATATGAATACGGAATCTGAATTGGGGGAGAACCGTATGAAGGTGATTAAGGCCTCGAGACATCATCTCAGCAGTGATAATGAATAAATATGGAGCAAGAGGATCACCTTGACATAGACCTCTCGATGAGTGGAAGAATCCACTACTTTCACCATTTATAAGAACCGAAAACCAGCAATTGGAAATACACCTGTAAATCAGGTCTATCCATGTCTCGCTGAAACCAAATTGTCTCATTACCTTGATAAGTCCGAACCAAGAAAGCCGATCATAGGCTTTGGCCATATCTAACTTTAGAGCCACAATCGAACCTCTCACCTTCTTATCAATGTATTGCAGAATTTCTTGGGCTAGAAGAACATTTTCATGGATAAGACGACCTTGAACAAAGCCGCTTTGTTGAGGAGAGATAATACGAGGAAGGATGGGAGCAAGACGACAAGTAAGAAGCTTTGTTATCACTTTGTTACAGAAATTACAGAGACTGATGGGTCGAAGATCTGAGAAAGAATTAGGTGAATCCACCTTAGGAATGGTAACAATAAGGGTGCTCGTCCAGCTTCTAGGCAAAGAGAACCCCGAGAAGAAATCTCTTATAGCCCGATACGAATCATCTTTAATTATATCCCAGCAACCTTTATAAAATTCACCCGTGATTAATCAGCCATGGAATCAAAAAGAGATAATCATCCGGGGGGTTCTCACAATGCCCTTGAAGTTGCTCTGAATAAAAACACACAGCTTCTTCTTTGATATCCTCCATAGTAGTAAGCCAATCACCTGCCCTATTTTTGACTTTATGAATATGCAAACGCTTCCTTTTCTTCTTAACCGTGGCATGAAAAATTTGGTATTCCTATCCCCTTCTTTTAACCACTTCAAGTTGGCTTTTTGAGCCCAAATATCTTCTTCAATTTTTAATTTTTTAAGGAGCTAGGCTTGAGCGATGCCGAGGGCTGCTCTAGATTCATCATCCCCATTTTGTTGGTGTTGAGCCTCACGCAAAAGAACCTCATCTTCAGCATTCTTTATTTGTTGCTCCACCCTTCCAAAAACTTGTTTATTCCAGCCTCTTAAAACCTTACGAAGCCGACCAAGTTTCTTAGCAAAGCAAACCATGGGTCTACCTTCCATAGGAGAAAGCCAACTCTCTCGAACCAAATCAAGGAAGCCATAATGTTTTAACCAAGCGTTCAGAAAACAAAAAGAGCCTTTAGTGGTTGTGGCTTCAAGTTGAACATTTATAAGTAACGGAGTATGGTCAGAACAAAGTCTTGAAAGATGAGAGACATGAGTGGAGTGGAACAGAGTAAGCCACTGTTCATTATATAAAGCCCTATCAAGCCGCTGAAAAATTGGCCTTCGACCCCTTCTTTTGTTTGTCCAAGTGGCCATATTGCCATGATAGCCCGCATCCTTCAGATTTGCATATTGAATCATATCAGAAAATTCCGTCACAGCCCTATCATTTATTGGTTTGCCACCAATTTTTTCAGATTGATTAAGGACCACGTTAAAATCCCCAACGACCATCCATGGGTATTCCACCTCACTAATATTCATAAGTTCCTCCCATAAAGAAATCCGAGACAGCCGAGTACAATTTGCATGAACAAAAGAAATCCAAACATTCTCATGCCACAAAGGATGAGCAATTTGAACAGTCATAGCCTCATTAGAATCATTAATAACCGAACAATGAAGACCATGTTTCCAAAAAATCCACACCCGATTACTCATATTCGCCATACCACCCTCACATCCCAGTTTCCGTATATAAGAGTCCAAATTGCTACTACAGAGTTTAGGTTCATAGATAGCAATTAAAGAGACATTATACGAGCGAAATAAACGTTTTAATCTTCTCACCGTAGCACCATTAGAGATGCCACGTGCATTCCAACTAATGAACGATACCATTGATACACAAAAAAAAGGAAATAAAAGAAAGCTTTTGTAAAAAGAACTCACAACGAGAGTTAAGATGGGGGGGTTGCTGACTTGCTGCGATTCTTCCTTGACATAACTTTGGTGAAGCCATTTGCATCAACCTTCTTTGAAGAGTTAGAAGCAAATGGAGTGGAACCAGCCATCTCCGTGATAAATGAACTAGATGGAAGGCCTCGAGGAGGTAAATTCAAGCCATCACTATTTGATATTTCTACAAAACCCTTAGTTCCCAGGTTTATATCATCAACACTATATGAATTCTGCTGCACCCTTTCAGTCTCAATAGCTTTCTGTCCCAAACCCTTAGTAATAGCCACGGCACATGCCTTTTGAAGAGCTATGTTGACAGCTTCCGGAATAGCATTACCCCGTTTAGCTAAGGTAGGGAAGACAGTCCCTCCTTTGCCATTAGAGTTATCCTTACTACTCCCCTTCATTTCTGAAACATTTAACTCACCATTTGGATTAGCAATGTTAACCTTACCATCCAAATCAATGACTTCAATATCCGATGCCATACCATTAACCTTAGCACCACTAGTATCACCCGAGTTAGGTCCACAAGTAACACCCGTATTAGGGCCACCATTCTCCGTCAAAACAAATGGGTTTGTATCCCCTTTGTCTATATCATTTTTCTCTTTAGATTTCTCTTTATACACCATATCATTAACCTTTGGCGCATGACTGTTCTTCTTTTCTAGATTAGGATTAGCCCGTCGACATGAGCTAATATCATGGACAAGAACATAACAATGCTTACAATACCGAGGTAGGTTATCATATTCCACTTTTTGGTAAAAACTTGGAATAGAGTCACCACAATCAATATAGATTCCATAAGGAAGTTTTTTAGTTACATCAACTTGGACTAAAATGCTAGGTCTAGAAAGATCAGCAGTCGCCTTATCCAAGGATAGAGGAGTTCCAATTGCCTTAGCCAACGAAAAAATGAAGGATTTGTTAAACAAATGCACGGGTAAACCAGGTAGACCTACCCAAATAGGTACAATGGGGGGTTCTTGAGTCGGACGCCATGCCGGTGACCAAGCCAGTGTCCTCATAGGGAATTTATCAACGTACCACGTTTCCCTCATCCACAATCTTTGATAATCAGCTTCCGTAGTCAATTGAATCAACAGATGTTTGGAGTCAAGATGACCCAACTTATAAACACCCTTTAACTGGAATTTAGCAAAGGCGAGTCTAGTAGCTTCCATTGTCGGCCTGCCATGGGAAAATTTTCCAACAAGAGTCCATTGGAAGGGTCGAGCAAATTGCTCAATGGCCTCCTTGGACAATTTAATAGACGGTGTACCTTTATGAGTCGCCAAAGGTACTATGGGGAAGGCATTGGACTGCGTGAATTGAGAAGGGGCAGAAAATAAATCTGCAAAAGATTTAGAAACCATGGACGAAGGTGGAGGCTGGAATGGTAAAGGGTTAGATTGCAGAGAGGGATTAATTTGCGACACACTAGGGTTTGTTTGAAGAGAAGATAGCGCTGCTTGACAATTAGGGTTTGCATGGGAACCTTGCGCCGCCGACGCAAGATTAGGGTTAAAGGGGATCGAGGCGAGCTGAGATGAGGGAGAATAGTATGGATTGCTATTGCTGGAATTCAAGGAGGGGAAGAAAGACATCGGCTCAGCCATGGCCGCCGGCAGAAGGCCCCTAGGGCAGGAACCCTAGTGACGAGGAGGAGGGAGAATTCTAGAGAGAGAATTTTTCACCTATGCATAATCCCCGGGATTAGCTTTTTCCCCCTTCGATACAGCTTTGATTCCTCAGTATGGGTTACTCTCTAAACTTTAAACTTTACTTATCGTAGTATTGTTTTCAAAAATGATTTTCAAAATACCTCAAACGTCCGTTTTTTGTGTGTTTTCGGAGTCGAACTACGTCTGGTCTGATTTCTTTCTGAGGAATACGTAGGCAGCTTTCTAGCACGACCATACCCAAAGTTCTAAATGGCGTCTTTTCTATCGACGATGTTACTTCATTCATAAGTATCATCGCCGAGGGGCTCTGTAGACACCCCATTTTAAACGTTCATATATAATCACAGTACTTTTGTGTCTCGCCTTTGATTTGGGTCGAAACTCTTTAAGTTGGATATGTTTCATTAAGTTTCTGACTGACTCCGTTAGTTAGGGGCCGAAATGAACATTAAAACTTAAGAAGAAGGGAATTTTTGTGATTCAAACACAAGATGTCTCGTACGAGACATTGTGTCTCGTACGAGATATCCCCCTTTTGACAGACGAGTCTCATCAGTTTCCTTGTTGATCTAAACCTCGTTTATTGGCAAAGACTCATTAATTCGGGAAAGTTGGAAAGGACGATCAGAGAGTCCAAATATACCTCCTTGGAAATCAAGTCATTGATTCCCATCCAAATTAAACCCTTTGGCTTAACCCTAAGGTCATAAACCCCTATAAATATTTGTTGTTCTTGCCTAGAATGACTAATGGTCAACTAACAGAGGTCTCCCAAAACCCTACACTACACACTCAAGAAGGCTCTCATAATCAGCCTCCTCCTCCTACCCACGAAATTGGGAAGATCATAACTCAAGTCAAGCCAAGTTCTTTGGATCGTCAAGGCCTTTAGTCAAGGCCATCCATAGGATTCTCGAAGAACGCTTAGGTAATCTCTTTGGATCATCACATTTTTTAGCGTTTCCAAATTCCTTATGGCTGTCCTACTCCGCGACTAGTCAGAATTGTTGTCTGGAAGCCTCCCATTGTTGAACAATTCAAGTTGAATACAGATGGAGCTGCAAAAGGTAATCCGGGGATCATTTTAGGTGGTGGGGTTTTTCGAAACTTTAAAGGGGAGATGCTCTTTGGTTACTCAAAGTTTTATGGTAAGGGTTCTAATATGGTTGCTGAAACGAAGGCAGTGTTGGATGGTTTGCTGTTTGCTTCTTCCGTTGGCATTCAGTCTGTTTGGTTAGAAGTGGATTCGGAAATTCTTTTAAAAATTTTAATTCATGATTACCATATCCCTTGGAGTATTTGGTATGAATTTCATCATATTAAGCGGTTAATGGCTACTTTCAATATCCGGATAACCCACATTTTTCGAGAAGGTAACAAGGTGGCGGACTCTTTGGCTAATGTTGCTGCTAGGAGGAAATCTGATGTTTTCTACAACTCTTTTGCTGACCTCCCCCATGATTGCAAGGGGGCTTATTGGTTAGACCAAGTTTCTACTCCTTTTATTCATAGCTGACTCTATATGGCTAGGTTATGTTGTATGGCCAGATTTTATTTAGTCTTCTCTCTTTGTATTCTAGATTCCCATTCCTTTATTGTAGAGGACCCTACGACTTGTGTAAGGCCTCCCCCTTAGTTTTCCTTTCTTGGTGGTTGAGGTGGTCATGTCCCCCACCATGTTTGTATTATTTTTTCTTTATTAATAAAATTTAGGGAGTACTGTCTCCTTTCGCCAAAAAAAAAAAAAAAAAATCATCTCCTTCTTTGCTTTTTTTTTTTTTTTTTTTTTTTGGCGAAAGGAGGACGGCACCTCCCTAGATTTTATTAAATAAAGAAAATAAATACAAACATGGTGGGGGACATGACAACCCCAACCACTAGAAAAAGAGAACTAGGGGGAGGCCATACACACATCGTATGGACCTCTACAATATAAGGATGGGTAACTACAAACAATAGAAAATAGCCTATACAAGAGTCTAGCCATGAAAACAGAAAAAAGGATACTGAAATTACAAGCCATGCTACTTCAACCGAATATGAGGGATGCCCACTTTGTCCAAAGCAATGATACCTTTACAAAGCCGAGGAAGGTCCCCAAACTGATTAAAATCAAAGTCTCTCTCTTCATTTGCAGCAACATTCGCTAAACTATCTGCTATCCCATTAGCTTCACGCAAAATGTGAGAAATCCTAACCTCCATGTGATCCATAATACGATGAATTTGCGCAATGATATACCAAATAGACCACGAAATATGATATTCCCGAAGGATAATACGGGTAAGAACCTGAGAGTCCATCTCTAGCCAAACATGAGAGTGCCCTCGGTTTTGCGCCATAATTAACCCATCTCTAGCTGCTAACTCTTCAGCAACCATATTGGATTTAATTTAAATCCATAGAAATTGGCAAAAGCACAAATAAAATCTCCATTATTATTTCGGAGAATCCCCCCACCCGAGGCAATGCCTGGGTTTCCCCGAGAGACACCATCTGTATTTATCTTTACTACAGTACTAGGGGGAGTTTCCCATTTAACTATCCTGACCGGATGAGAAAAGTTCCCCTTTGTTTCCAGCTTAAAATAATCTCGTAAATAAGCCTCACCATCCCGCAAGACAAAAGATAAAGAAAAGGCAGCAGCAATGACAGTAACATGCAAACGAACTTTGTGGATAATTTGGGACGCTCTCATAGTTTCCCCATCAAAACGGCTCTTGTTTCTAGCAATCCATAATTCCCAAATAATAAGAGCTGGGAGAATGCCAAATAACCAAGAAGAAATACTAGATTTAGGGTGGCTAATCCCATACCACCAGCACAGGAGAGCTTGATTAATATTACCAATGAACATATTAACACCACAAATGGAGCTGAAATGAAGCCATACCTGACTTGCAACATCACCCTTGAGCAGAACATGTAAAACAGACTCCTCATTACCAACAAGGCAGCAATGACACTTTGAGGGACCATGAATACCTTTTGATCAGATCTTATCATCCGTAGGAAGACCATTGTGAAGGCCCCGCCATAAAAGGATGGACATCTTTCTAGGGATATATTTGCTCCAGCAAGAAGAGTAAACAACAAATTTAGTTGTACTCACTCGACATTCTTTCCAAGCAGAAGAGACAGTGAATTTACCCAAACTAGAAGGCCGCCATATAGGAACATCAGGATGGTCTTCTAGGACAATGGAATGATCTTGGATTAATGAAAGAAGCTGATGCCCATAGACTTCTCGGATATGATCAATTCTTGGGAGGCCATTATGAAACAAAGAAGATATTTCCACATACTCGTGGGGAATGTTACCCATATCACCATCAATCCATCTTTTATGGACAGTAAGGGCACCTCTACCAATCCTCCAACTTAATCTCTTTTCGACCAACGGCTTTGCCATTATTAAGCGCTTCCAAATGTGAGACGAATTATTTGTAATAAGAGCATCCATAGGGTGAATATCTCTACAATATTTGGCCATTAAAAGCTGACTCCAAAGATTATCCACCGTACGAAATCTCCACCACAATTTCATAGCAAAGGCCAAGGAAACTTCCTCAAATTTCCGAATACTTAAGCCCCCTTCTTCAACAGGCCAAGACATTTTATCCCAAGAAAGCCAATGACATTTTCTATCTCCCTCAATAGAGCTCCAAAAAAATCTCACTTTTATCCTTTCCAAGGGATGAATAACAGCTTTAGGAGGATCAATAAGAGATAAGGAATAGAGAGGAATAGCAGCAAGACAAGATTGAATTAAAGTTAACTTAGCTCCAAAGGAGAGCATTTTACCTTTCCAAGTGGCAAGTTTGTTTTCCATCTTACGAATGATAGGATCAAAAAGGCTTATTTTCTTTCTTCCCGTATACAAAGGGCAGCCCAAATAGGTAATAGGGAGATCTTGCTTACCAAAGCCGGTAACGTCCGATATCATCTCGTCTCTAGAATTATTCTTCCCCGTAATGAAGCCAGATTTCTGAATATTGACCAATTGGCCCGAAAATTTCTGATACCACTCCAAATATTGCATGTGCTTCTCAAGAGAATTTTTAGAACCATTGCAAAAAATTATCACATCATCGGCGTAAGCAAGATGGGAGATCATAGGGCATTTATATGGATCCGAAATCAAAATTGAGGGAAAATTGTGTGAAGGTGATTCAATCCCCTACTCATCATTTCAGCAGCAATGATAAAAAGACATGGAGAGAGCGGGTCACCTTGCCGCAAGCCTCTAGAGGAATTAAAGAAACCACAAGATTCACCATTCACAAGGACCGAAAACTAACTATTAGAGATGCTTCTGTAAATAATATCAATCCACACTTCATTAAAGCCAAAATATCTCAACACTTTTATTAACCCAAACCAAGAGAGGTGATCGTAGGCCTTGACCATATCCAGCTTAAGAGCCACATTCCTACCACGAATTTTCTTATCAATCGATTGCATGACTTCTTGAGCAAGTATAATATTTTCATGAATTAGACGACCTTGGACAAATCCACTTTGTTGGGGAGATATAATACGAGGTAAAATAGGGGCAAGGCGACGAGTTAAGATCTTAGTGATAACCTGGTTGTTGAAGTTACAAAGGCTAATGGGCCGAAATTCCGAGAAGGACCTAGGGGAATCCACCTTAGGGATAGTAACAATCAGTGTACTTGTCCAACTCCTAGGCATGTGAAAACCCGAAAAAAAATCCCCAACTGCTCGAACTAGGTCAACCTTGATAATATCCCAGCAAGCTTGATAGAAAACACCTGTATATCCGTCCGGACCTGCCGCACTTTGCCCACTCATACTAAAAACTGCATCTTTAACTTCATCCATAGTTGGAACAGCGGTGATACTAGCATTATCTTCCTCAGTAATAATACGGGGAATGAGAAAAGAGAAGTCATCTGAAGGTATATCGCACACCCTTGAAGCTGATGTCAAAAAATCTTACGGCTTCATGTTGGATATCTTGCTTATTCTTGAGCCAAACCCCATCTCCATTTTGAATTTTGTGAATGAATAATTTTTGGCGCTTTTGTTTAATCTTTGCATGGAAAAACTTCGTATTTCGATCACCCTCTTTCAGCCACTTAACATTAGCCTTTTGAGGCCATAATTCCTCTTCCAATTTCAATTTATGTTGCAGATTTGCTTGAGCCATGCTTAAAGCAACCCTAGACTCATCCGTATCATTGAGGAAGTGTTGTTCCTCACAAAACAGGATTTCATCTTCAGCTTGTTTAACTTGCTGCTCCACCCTCCCAAAAACCATTTTATTCCACTCTTTTATACTCTTCTTCAACCTGCACAATTTCTTCGCAAAGCACACCATAGGCCTACCGTCCATTGTTGGAGCCCATGACTCTCGGACCAGCTGCTCAAAACCATGGTGTTTAACCCAAACATTTAGAAAACGGAAGCAGCCCATATTTCTTTCAGCTTCAATGGACATATTGACCAGCAAAGGTGCATGATCCGAGCATAACCTTGAAAGATGACTAACTCTAGTAATAGAGAACAGATTTAGCCATGTTTCATTATAGAGAGCTCTATCAATCCTCTGGTGAATTGCCCTTCGACCCCTTCTGTTATTGAACCAAGTAACCATACTACCTTCATACCCAGCATCCATTAAATTAGAGTATTGAATCATATCAGAAAATTCTGTAGCAGCCAACATATTGATTGGTTTTCCTCCTATTTTTTCCGATTGCTCCAACACCACATTAAAATCTCCTATAACCATCCAAGGGACTTCAGTGTCACTAATAACCATAAGTTCTTCCCACAAAGAAATCCGAGCTAACCTATTGCAGTAAGCATGAACAAAGGAGACCCAGACTGTTTCACTCCAGAGAGGATGAGAAATTTGAAGAGTGATCGCTTGCAGAGAATCATGAATGATACCTTAGCACCATAAGAAAGTAACTTCCCTTGCCAAGAAGCCAAACGAGATTCCATCTTCCGAATCAAAGGGGGCAAACAGAGTTTGAGTTTTACGACCCACATAGAGAGGACAACCCAAATAAGATAAAGGAAGATCTTTCTTTTGAAAACCCGTAAGAAAGATGAGAAACAATTGGAGTATGGGGGTGACTGCGATAACGAAGATGGGGGTTCGATTCATGAAGATAATTCAGCCCTCTACTAAGAACTTCAGCTGCGATGATAAAAAGACTAGGAGATAAAGGATCCCCTTGTCTTAACCCCCTTGTAGAGTGAAAGAAACCACTGCTCTCTCCATTGAGAAGAACAAAAAACCAACAACCATAAATACAACGATAAATCATATCCACCCATTCAATAGCAAAACCAAATTGTTTGAGAAGTTTGATTAAATAAACCCAAGAAATTCTATCATACGCCTTTGCCATATCCAATTTAATAGCGATATTAGAGCCTCTAACCTTCTTTTTAATAGAATGCATCATCTCTTGAGCCAAAAGAATATTCTCGTGAATAACCCTTCCTTTAACAAATCCACTTTGGTTAACCGAAATGATCTGCGGGAGAATCAGGCCTAGGCGACAAGTAAAAAGTTTAGTAATTATCTTATTAGAAAAATTACATAAACTTATATGCCTAAGGTCCGAGAAAGAATTAGGAGATTCAATCTTGGGAAGAGTAACAATTAAAGTAATAGTCCAAGACTGAGGCATCTCAAAACCAGCAAAGAATTCCTTTATAGCACGATATAGATCGTCTTTGATGATCTCCCAACACACAGTATAGAACGCACCTGTGAACCCATCTGGACCAGCTGCACTTTGCCCATTCATACCCTTGATAACCTCAAAAACTTCCTCTAAAGAAGGAGTTGCAATAAGCGAAGCATTATCATCATCAGTAATTAAAGGAGGAATAAGGCGTAAGAGGTCATCATGAGCATTCTGATTTACCTCTTCCACTTCAGCCTTAAGTTGATTATGATAAAATTCTACGGACTCTTGTTGAATATCTTCTTTAGAAGTAAGAAGATTACCTTCTCGATCACGGATACGGTGAATAAAAAGTCTTTGTCTCTTCTTCTTAACATAGGCATGAAAAAACTTTGTATTTCTGTCTCCTTCCTTAATCCAACAGATGTTCGCTTTTTGCCTCCAAAAAGACTCCTCATTAGCAAGAACATGCTGCAAATTAGCTTGAGCACGACTCAAAGCAGCCCTATTATCAGCCGAATGGTCTTGTTCAACCTCATGTTCCTTGACTAACACTTCATCTTCAGCATTAATAACTTGATGCTCTATACGACCAAACACATTTTTGTTCCATAAAGATAAAACTTTGTGGAGACGGGCTAGTTTCTTACCAAAGCAAACCATAGGTCTCCCATTAATAAATCGAAAAGCACCTTTACACATTTCGGCAACCACCCGAATAGAGATAACCAAAGGAGCATGATCCGAGCAAGTCCTATTAAGATGAGTTACCGTTGCAGAATGAAAAGACTGCAACCACAACTCATTATAGAAGGCTCTATCAATACACTGCAGAATGGATCCACACCCAAGACGTTTATTCCACCAAGTGTATTTTGACCCCATAAAACCAGCATCAATAAGAGAAGAGACTTGAATAGTATCCAAGAATTCCCTCACCTTCCTAGGAGTAACTCGAGCACCTCCAAGCTTATCTTCTTGATCCAGCACAGCATTGAAATCCCCAACAACCATCCAAGCTAATTGAGTGGAACTAAGCTCAATAAGATTATCCCACAAAGCCCGTCTATCATATTTGTTACAGCGAGCATGAACACACGTTACAAGAATCGGAGAAGGCCATAACACATGAGATCTGGAGGGTAAGAGATTGAACACTATCTTGAATGATTTAACAATTAAAACCATGCTTCCACACAAACCAAATCCGACCACAAGTATTGGAAACACCTCCATTACAATGTAATTTGCGCATAACGCTAGGAAGAAGAGAAGGATGTTGTTTTGGATTAAAAATAGCCATAGCCGAAGCACCATGAGTGTTAAACATTTTATTAACTCCCCTTTTCTTTACTTTATAATTATTAGCACGCTTTTTATATTAATAAATTGAAGGACTTTTAGCATTAGAACACCTTTAGTAGCAAGACTCGCGTAAGCGGGGTGGAGTGGGTGTTTAAGTACTTCCCACTCCGTCATCTAACCTCCGAACCCTTCTCTTCCCGAATCTCTGGTTTTGTATATAAATTTAGGCTATTCTTAGGTTTTTCTTTTGTTCCTTTAAAAACATAGATGGCGACTCTAACAATTAAAATCAAATAGACATCCTAGGATCCTTCCACCGCTCTAGCCAAGTAGTAGGCTCTCCTGGGGTATCTACAGTACCGGTCTAACTTGGAGTGGGAAACCAACCGCACCGATTTGCAAAGCACCATGCAAAAGGGCGATGAACCGATTGGTGAATTCTATAAAAGGTAGAACTATAAGCTTGGGGAGATTTCCAATCCACCTACCGAGGATGAGCAATTGTATATCTTTCAATCATGTCTGAAACCTCAACTACGGGCCTTGATCAGTCACCACTTCTATCCCAACCTCTGATCTATGGTTACTGCCGGATCCAAGTTCGAAAAGGCGCTCAATGAGCAATCTTCCGCCCAAAGTAGTGGGAACTCCTACAGATACCGCCCCCAACCACCACCAAAGGGAAGGAAACCTCGGGAACACTCATCAACATCCAAAGGGAAGACCCAAGACAGGATCCACAAAGGATGGGTAACTCGGATAAGCGCCGGTTTGTGAGATTCGAAGACTTCAGGATGCCCATAAGAAAAGTATTAGAGGGATTGGTTAAGCAAGGCCTTGCAAAGCCCCTTGTTAACTTCCAACCCAAAAATCCCGAGAGGTATCTCGATGTTAACAAGAAGTGTGCCTTCCACAATTACCATGGGCATAATACCGATGAATGCTCTGTTGTGAAACGTATCATCTTAGACTTGATTGACAAAGGAAAGCTTGAACACCCCCAAGGTCCAAACGTGGTCAACAACCCGTTTCCCAACAATAATGCCATAAACATGATTGAGTATGGTCAATGCAATGTGAACGTGATTGAGGTGGAAGAGCCAGCGCCGGTAACTTTCTTGGAATTCAACACCCCAATAACGGAAATTGGGGAGAGATGGAAGGATACCTTATGGGCTTGTGTGCAAGAAGGAAAAATGAAATGCCCGCCGGATTGTATGGTGGCCAATGTGTTAAGTGCAAGGGTCTCTTACCCCAATGCTAATGAGTTTATCATGATTAAACTCACTGAGGACAAACTGACATATGAGAAATGCATGGAAGAAATGGAGAAGGCTATTAAGAGCACCTTAGGAGGCGAAAGTAACAGTCCAAAGGAGTTCTGTCCCCCTTATAATGAGCATTTCCATGTCATGGAACCAAGTAGCTCACCAACCGGGGAAATGTTGATTAATAGGGTGTGTTGTCATGATAAGGAGCCAGAGGAAGATGGGGTAGAAGTAGCAAGGATCCCAGAGATCTCCAATTACGAAAGGCACCTCACCCAAATGAGAGGAAAAATTCGTTCTATGCCTCGCGAAGAGCCTCGGGTCCTTTGTGCAAGCGATGATGATGAGGGACCCTTTTATGTGCCTCCTTGTGTTCTGCCCCCAATGATGGAAGAAGACTTTCCCATTCTAGAGGACTTCCTATCCCTA
This sequence comes from Campanula takesimana, assembly GCA_026119855.1. NCBI lineage: Eukaryota > Viridiplantae > Streptophyta > Magnoliopsida > Asterales > Campanulaceae > Campanula > Campanula takesimana. Next base: position 66,013 of record JAOWBW010001400.1, read on the forward strand.
CCACCGCTATCCCCATCATTGGAATTTGATAATGAAGGATCAGTGTTCCCAGGTCATTTTTGTTGCATGTTAACCCTGAAGAAGCTCCGTGAGGCTGTAGGTGTCGTAGAAAGCAAATGTGCCCACCCTATTTCCCTTGAGGAAATCCATAGATCTGCCTATCCTTCGAAGGGAATGGTCACGGTGAATGAGTTAAGGAAAGAGCCATGGCCTTATGACACCAAGAATCCCATGTTAAGGAAACAGAGATCCTAGACCTTGAAAAAGAAGACCCCGTTCTTACCTAACTCAAAAGGACTCAAGCCAACATCTCCTTGTGGTCTCTTCTCACTTCGTCTTATCCTCATAAACTCAAATTGGAAGAATATTTGGCTCAAACCATGGTACCAACCATGGCTAGTCCCGAGGAAGCCGTGCAAATGATTGGGAGTGTTCATTACGGGAACGTCACCACCTTCACAGAATTGGATTTACCAAAATTTGGAGCCAACCACAATGAAGCCCTATACATTACGGTCCAATTGGATGAGCGCCGCCTTCCCCAGGTTTTGGTTGACAATGGTTCCGCCATGACTACTCGGCCTTAAAGCCGCTGACCTGAGGCCTTCTACAATCACGGTCAAAGCCTATGACTCCACAGCCCGATCAGTCTTAGGGGTGGTTACCTTGAATCTTTGGTTTGGAAAACAAATGATGCCGACGGATTTCCAAGTGATTAACATTACCATATACTTCACCGCCTTGCTAGGCCACCCTTCGCTCCATAAGGTCAATGGAGTAGCTTCCACCCTCCACCAATGTGTGAAGTATGTGCAAGGGAACAACTTAACAATCATCTACTGGGATAGTGTCTCTACTGAGGGGACCAATACCAATGGGATTCCCGTGCTAGAAATCAAGCACGAGGAAAATGGCATGGTTTTGACCGACTTCACAGAAATACATCCCAAGACTCACATTTGTTGTGTAGACCTCACACTCACAAAAGATAGGATCCCTCCCGCAATGAAAATGATGCACCTAATGCACTACCTCCCAGGGCTTGGTCTTGGGAGAAAGCTCCAGGGGACCCATAAGGTTATCAAGGCCAAAGAACAAAAGACACTCCATGGCTTGGGATATAAACTGACCCCTGAGGACGTAAGAATGGATAAGGAAATGGCTCAAAAGAAAAGCCAAGCCAAGGATCGAAGGATCCCGTACAAGGATCCTAATCTCCGTCCTTATACCTTTGACATGAGTTGTTACTTTATAAAGGGAGGAATCCGAACCGAGGCCCCGGATACAAAGAAGCTGTCAATGATCACCAATTGGGACAAGCTACAAGAGGATCTTAAAAGGTTTCGGGAGATGACAGCCAATCCCATAAGGATGACATTCCTCGATGTGCCTGGGATGCCTGGTCCCACCGAGACTACAATGACACATGAGTATGTTTTCAAAGGGGTTCCCGAGGTTGTAAAGCAATTTGAAGCCTTGTCCGTGGAAGAGGTTAGAATGAAGGAAGAACCCGTCTGGGGGCACTATGGAAAGCATGAGTTTGAGGAGGTGGTTCCCAAGGAAGCTAAGGAAGATGTCCTGGATGACAAATTGAATGGCTTAGTAATGCAAGGAATGTTTGGAGAAGAGATGGTTGTGCCGGACTTGATTGATTTTGGAAAGAAAATGAGTACTGTGATAGATGATGGATCCCCTGAAACCTTTGATCCCCGCACTTTGGTTGGACCTAATGTTATGCCTCTAAAGAACTGGGTGACTCTCTCCGGACCAATGGATAGCAAGGAGGAGATGACCACAAAACTTGGATTGGCTCCCCATCCCCTAGAGTCAAATGTCATAGGGTCCAATGTAATCGAGTCCCCTCAATCCCTTGTTTTCGAATTTTAGTCTTCCTCCTCCAAGGGCTTCACACCCGAGGATTATGAGGTTGTAGCCAATGTTGTATTCCCTTTCGCTTTGAATGAAATGATAGACCTTTCTAAGTATCCTCTCATCGCCAACTTATTAGATGATAAATTAACTAATAATCTAAAAACGGTTAATGATGAATCACCTAATAATGCAGACATACTAAACGAACAATAAATTATAAAACATTCAAAGCAGGTTATTGATCGAGAGGAAAACCGTGCCCAAGCTGCCGAAGAGGTTTTGACTAAGGTGAATTTGGGGACTGCGGATGAACCGAAAGAGACACAAATTGGTAGCTACTTCAAAGGAACCGAGAGGAAAGCCTTGGTTAGGTAGCTCAGAGAATATGTGGACGTGTTTTCTTGGTCTTACGGATATGCCCGGATTAGACGCTTCCATTGTGGAGCATAGGATTCCCGTAGATCCCAAGGTGAAACCGGTTAAGCAAAAGCTTCGGAGAATCAAACCAGAATGGTCCTTGCAAGTCAAAGAAGAGATTGAGAAGTTACTCCGAGTTGGCTTCATAAGGGTGATAGTATATCCTTCATGGATCTCCAACATAGTAACGGTCACAAAAGCCAATGGAAAAGTCTGATGTTGTGTCGACTTTAGGGACCTCAACAAAGTAAGCCCTAAGGATGACTTCCCTCTTGCGAATATCGACACGCTTGTGGACACAACCTTGAGCTTTAAGGTCAACTCCTTTGTGGATGGTTTTGCCAGGTACAATCAGATTAAGATGGCCGAGGAAGACCAAGAAAAGACCGCCTTAACCACCCCATGGGGACACTGTGATGCCTTTTGGGTTAAGAAATGCCGGAGCTACCTACCAAAGGTCCGCAACCGCACTCTTCCATGATATGATGCATAAGGAGATAGAGGTGTAGATTGTTGATATGACCGTCCATTCCAAAGGTACCGATAGACATCATTTGATCAACTTGAGGAAGTTCTTTGATAGGCTAAGGAAGCACTCCATGAGACTCAACCCAGCCAAGTGCACTTTTGGAGTCTCCCATGGCAAAGTTTTGGGGTACATGTTCACCGAGCGTGGCATTGAGGTTGATCCCCAGAAGGGCAATTATGGAGATGAGGCTGCCCCATACCCAAACAGAAGTGAAAGCTTTCATGGGACAGTTACAATACATTATCCGTTTCATAAACCAACTCACCCCCACATGTGAGCCCATCTTCAAATTGTTAAGAAAGAATGCAGAGGTTGAATGGAATGAGGAGTGCCAAAGGGCCTTCGAGAAAATCAAAGCCTACCTTACCCATCCGCCGATCCTTTGCCCTCCGCACAAAGATAAGCCTCTATTGCTATACTTGACAGTGACCGACACATCAGTAGGATCCATGTTGGCCCAAGAAAAGAAGGATTCAAAAGTGGAGAACGCCATCTACTTTGTAAGCCAAAAGTTGCAAGGAAGTGAGCTTAACTACTCTGCCATTGATTATATCAGATTAGTATGGGTTTTGAGGAAGTTAAAACACTACATGCATTCTAACTCAATAATGATCATCTCCAAGATGGATCCCATCAAATGCTTGTCCATGAGACTCGCCAAATGGTCATTCTTCTTAACGGGGTATGACATTAGCTATGTAGCAAGGAAAGCAATCAAAGGAAGTGTTACGGCAAAACACTTAACAGATTTCCCTAGTGATGAAGCAAGGGAACCTGAGCCACAATTCCCCGATAAAGGGATTTTCGCTCTCGAAGGCGAAAACAAATGGCAATTTTTCTTCGGTGGTGCCGCAAACAAGAGAGGGAACGGCATCGGAATGCTCCTAGTAGATCTAAAGGACGAGCATACCCCCATTGCCATCAAATTTAACTTTGATGTGACTAATAACGCCGCTAAATATGAGGCATGCACGGCTGGATTAGAGGCCGCCTTTGAGAGGAATGTGAAAGAATTGGAAGTATATGGAGATTCAGCTTTGATCATCAACCAAATGTCCAACAAGTGGAAGACGTTAGACACCAGATTGCAAAAATACCATGCCCACATGGAAGAGCTTATGGCACAATTCAAAGAAGTCAGCTTTCACTATCTACCGAGGGATCAAAACCGTTTCGCGGACGCCCTAGCCACTTTGTCTTCATTGGTAGAGATCCCCGAAGGGAAATCAATCAAACCCTTCAGGGTTGGGAAAAGGGAAAATCCGGCATACTGTTGTGAGATTGAGAAGGTCCCGGAAAAGGTAGAAGAGCCATGGTAAAACCAAATCTATCAATTCCTCAAAGAAAGGGAAGCTTCCTTCATGAATGAGAAAGGGGAATATAAAAAGGTAGATGTGTTTTGTGCTTGTGATAAGTGTTTGTTATTCTTTGGTGCTGGCACGTTTTGCTAGGCGTGGTTGAAGTTCAGTATAACTCTAGTTTGGTTGTTCAATAGTTAAGGCGGTTAGCCTGTAGTCGTTTTTAGTATTCTGTTGTCGAGCAAGTGTAGCTCGTGTATTATACATGTTTATGGATAATGATAGTATTAGCAAGTGTCATGTCTATTTTATAGCAGGGTTTACGCGCCTGGTTTGTAGTTCCCCCATAACTCGGGTCGCGTCAGTTGGTATCAGAGCTAGGGTTAGATCTAAGTCTGGATAGGGTCTATGGTATTGGTAGGTTGGTTTATGGGTATGCTATTGACGTTGAGTGTTTCTTTACTTGTTGTTATACCAGGCATAGGACTGGTGTTGATAATGTTGGTCCAATTGGGGTTAGATGGTTTGAGAAAATTGAGAGTGTGAGTCCTTAAAGACCTAGGCGCATCTATTTCGTAAAGTGTATATTGTTTCGTGCTACATATGTATGTTTGTCCTCATTCCTTGAATTATGTGGAGGTGTATTCTCTAATAATAATATTTGGGCCCATGCCAGTTTCAATTCAGGCATAGCTATTGATCCTTCAAATATGGAAGCAACAGTAATTGGAAAAAGCCCACTACAGTAACAGAGGTACGTGGTTTGTTGGAATTGGCATATTGGTAGAGAATCATTGATGGATTTCTAAGGTAGCTACATCATTAACTATTTGACAAATAAAGCTACACCTTTTCGATGGATTAATAAATGTGAAACCAGTTTTCAAATATTGAAATGATGATTGACAACAACTTCAGTGTTGACATTGCTTAGTGTATTTGACTAGTATTACTGTTATCTAGAGGATATGACCAGTGTTACTGTTTTCTATTGGATATGTCAAGTTTCACCATTATAGTGGATCTAATAAATTCATTGTTCATAGTGATGCCTCAAAGAGCGATTGAGATGTTCATCGATTCAAAATTGTTTGGTAGTTATGTATGCTTCGAGGGGATTGACTCCTTATGAACAAAATTATCTTACCCATGACTTGAAATTAATTGCTATTATACATCGATTGCATTAGTGGATGACTTTTATGGAACCATATTTGAAGTGTTTACAGACCATAAGAGTTGAAGTATTTGTTTTGTCAAAGAGAGTTACATATGAGACGATGCAAGTAGAGTACTATGTTATATTTCATCTTTGATGGTACTTGAATGAGAGATTCTAGTGGATTAGACAATCTGGATTCCCTGTGAATCGAGACTTAGGGTAATTTTTGCGAATGTGAAAGTTTTGAATTTCTATTCCAATAGATGAAGAAAACACCACTGAAGGATTTCCACTATAGAAGATCACTCGTGGAATGAATAATGGAAATAATCTAGTTTTGATTTGACTAATGATGACATCTTAACATTTTGTAGCAGAGTATGTAGTCAACACTTAGTGGAACTAAACATACATAGTGGAATTCAACTACAGGTACTTGAAGAGATTCACAAGACCAATTTAATTATTAATCCATGTAAATGTAATGTATTGAGATGAATTTGAAGAATTACATCTGATTAACATGAAACGGGAAATTTTTGAGTGAGTAACCAAATCCGTGAGTTGCCAGCATGCGAAAGCGCAGGATCAGTAATCAACAGATTTGTTACAATCCTTTGAGATTCGTGAATGGATATGAACATATCACAATGAATTTTGTGGTAGGGTTACCACGTATATTATTTGATTTATAGTGGATTGATTACCAAGTCTACTCACTTTATATGTTTCGATGATATAAACATTAATTCAGTTTGCTTCTTTATTTGTTCATAAGATAGTTTGATTTCACGGGGTGCCTATGAGTATGGTATTAGACATGGGTTCTCAATTAACATCTTGATTTTGGCTAGCTAATCAGAGTTCTTTGAGTAGTAAATTGAATTTCAACCTCGTAAATGGCCGATACAAGAGATTGATAGAGATTCTTGATCATATGTTACGGGCATGTGAAGTTGATTTCCGTGCAGCTGCTGTATGAGCTTACTATTTAGCGGAATTTGATTATAATAATAGTTATTGGCTGAGTATTGAGATGTCTCTCCAACACAAAATGGGTGGATATCTAGATCGTCAATATGTTGGGATAAAGTCGAAAAAGCAAAGGCTTTGGGTTCTGATGGTTCAATAAAGCTAATCAGAGACAGCTTGCTTACAGCAGCTCAGAGTTGGCAAAAGAGTTATATTGAGAAGGATAATTCTAGAGACGAGATGATATCAGACATTACCGGCTTTGGTATGCAAGATCACCCTATTACCTATTTGGGCTGCCCTTTTTATATGGGAAGAAAGAAAATAAGCCTTTTTGATCCTATCATTCGTAAGATGGAAAACAAACTTGCTTCTTGGAAAGGTAAAATGCTCTCCTTTGGGGCTAAGTTAACTTTAATTCAATCTTGTCTTGCTGCTACTCCTCTCTATTCCTTATCTCTTATTGATCCTCCTAAAGGTGTTATCCATGCCTTGAAAAGGATAATAGTGAGATTTTTTTGGAGCTCTATTGAGGGAGATAGAAAATGTCATTGGCTTTCTTGGGATAAAATGTCTTGGCCTGTTGAAGAAGGGGGCTTAGGTATTCGGAAATTTGAGGAAGTTTCCTTGGCCTTTGCTATGAAATTGTGGTGGAGATTTCGTACGGTGGATAATCTTTGGAGTCAGCTTTTAATGGCCAAATATTGTAGAGATATTCACCCTATGGATGCTCTTATTACAATAATTCGTCTCACATTTGGAAGCGCTTAATCATGGCTAAGCCGTTGGTCAAAGAGAGATTAAGTTGGAGGATTGGTAGAGGTGCCCTTACTGTCCATGAAAGATGGATTGATGGTGATATGGGTAACATTCCCCATGAGCATGCGGAAATATCTACTTTGTTTCATAATGGCCTCCCAAGAATTGATCATATCCGAGAAGTCTATGGACATCAGGTTCTTTCATTAATCCAAGATCATTCCATTGTCCTAGAAGACCATCCTGATGTTCCTATATAGCGGCCTTCTAGTTCGGGTAAATTCACTGTCTCTTTTGCTTGGAAAGAATGTCGAGTGAGTACAACTAAATCTGTTGTTTACTCTTCTTGCTGGAGCAAATATATCCCTAGAAAGATGTCCATCCTTCTATGGCGGGTCCTTCACAATGGTCTTCCTACGGATGATAAGATCCGATCAAAAGGTATTCATGGTCCCTCAAAGTGTCATTGCTACCTTGTTGGTAATGAGGAGTCTGTTTTACATGTTCTGCTCAAGGGTGATGTTGCAAGTCAGGTTTTTTTTTTTTTTTTTTTTTTTTTTTTGGCGAAAGGAGGACGGCACCTCCCTAGATTTTATTAAATAAAGAAAATAATTACAAACATGGTGGGGGACATTACAACCTCAACCACCAGAAAAAGGAAATCTAGGGGGAAGGCCATACACACGTCGTATGGTCCTCTACAATATAAGGAGGGGTGACTACAATAAATAGAAAACAATCTATATAAAAATCTGGCCATAGAGTTGATGAAACCGAGCATGGGGAATCCTAGCATTGTCCAAAGCAAAACATCCTTTGCAAGGCCTAGGAATATCACTAAAAGAGGAGAATGTGAAATTTTGTGCCTCGTTTGCAGCAATGTTAGCTAAACCATCCGCTACACCATTCCCTTCTCGAAGAATATGAGTAATTCGAACTTCCATTTGAGCCAATAATCTATGGATATGGGAGATAACATACCAAACAACCCATGGGATATGGTACTCCCAAATAAGAATGTGGTGTTAATATGTTCATTGGTAATATTAATCAAGCTCTCCTGTGCTGGTGGTATGGGATTAGCCACCCTAAATCTAGTATTTCTTCTTGGTTATTTGGCATTCTCCCAGCTCTTATTATTTGGGAATTGTGGATTGCTAGAAACAAGAGCCATTTTGATGGGGAAACTATGAGAACGTCCCAAATTATCCACAAAGTTCGTTTGCATGTTACTGTCATTGCTGCTGCCTTTTCTTTATCTTTTGTCTTGCAGGATGGTGAGGCTTATTTACGGGATTATTTTAAGCTGGAAACAAAGGGGAACTTTTCTCATCCGGTCAGGATAGTTAAATGGGAAACTCCCCCTAGTACTGTAGTAAAGATAAATACAGATGGTGTCTCTCGGGGAAACCCAGGCATTGCCTCGGGTGGGGGGATTCTCCGGAATAATAATGGAGATTTTATTTGTGCTTTTGCCAATTTCTATGGATTTAAATCCAATATGGTTGCTGAAGCATTAGCAGCTAGAGATGGGTTAATTATGGCGCAAAACCGAGGGCACTCTCATGTTTGGCTAGAGATGGACTCTCAGGTTCTTACCCGTATTATCCTTCGGGAATATCATATTCTGTGGTCTATTTGGTATATCATTGCGCAGATTCATCGTATTATGGATCACATGGAGGTTAGGATTTCTCACATTCTGCGTGAAGGTAATGGGATAGCAGATAGTTTAGCGAATGTTGCTGCAAATGAAGATAGAGACTTTGATTTTAATCAGTTTGGGGACCTTCCTCGGCTTTGTAAAGGTCTCATTGCTTTGGACAAAGTGGGCATCCCTCATATTCGGTTGAAGTTGCATGGTTTGTAATTTCAGTATCCTTTTTTCTGTTTTCATGCCTAGACTCTTCTATAGGCTATTTTCTATTGTTTGTAGTTACCCCTCCTTATATTGTAGAGGTCCATACGACGTGTGTATGGCCTCCCCTTGGTTCTCTTTTTCTGGTGGTTGAGGTTGTCATGTCCCCCACCATGTTTGTATTTATTTTCTTTATTTAATAAAATCTAGGGAGGTGCCGTCCTCCTTTCGCCAAAAAAAAAAAAAAAAAAAAAGAAGATGAGATCTTGAGTTCAAATGAGGGATTTTATCTTTGTAAAGGAATCACCTCGACAATGCTCAAAACGGTTTGAAGAAAAGAAATTTGACTTTTCGATATATTGGGATGTATAAAACTCCTGAAAGGGTCGAGAAGTTAACTTAAAGAGTAACTTACATATGAGTCTCGTCCGCTTGAGTGTGGGACTATTTCATTCCGGTCTTACTTAGCTTATGGGTAACAATTGCCAAGGATGATTGATTCGAAAGAACAAGTATTGAGTATAACTATCTCTTGTGAAAGTAGTAGGGGAAATCGTGAAATTGATGTGGTTATATGAGAAACGGACAAGAAGTGGGAAACAAACACCCACAGTGGTTTAATGGATTGCATGGATTTTATAGAGGTATAACCAAATTGGCTAAGTTTGAAGACTTCCCCATGTCCTCGATGAAGATAATTCACTCGGTTATTGCTTCGGTGAATGGGATAGATAAGGCTTTTCATCCAAAGGTTTCTATGTTGGATAATTACCTGATTAAGACGTTCGGTTTCCAGCCTATCCCTTCTCCTTGCCGGCGGATAAGGTTGGTTTCTTGGCAAGCTCCCTCTACTGACCAAATAAAGCTGAATACAGACGGTGCTTCAAAGGGTAACCCAGGATTGATTTATGGTGGTGGCATATTCAGAAACTCTAAAGGTAAAATCTTGTTTACTTATTCCAAATTCTATGGTAATGGGACCAATATGGTAGCTGAGACTAAGGCTATTCTAGATGGAGTTTCTTATGCGTTATCTTTTGGTATGACAAATATCTGGCTTGAAATTGATTCGGAAGTTCTACTCAAGATCCTCATTGACGAGTATTATATCCCGTGGTAGATTTGGTATGAAATTAAGGCTATAAAACGCATTATGGGGCTGATTAATATCCATATCTCTCATATTCTTCGGGAAGTTAATCAGGTAGCAGATACGCTTGCGAATTAGGCGGTGGCTTCTCGGGCTGACTCGGCTTTCTACTCTGATAATGATCTCCCTCATCTTTCTAAGGGAGCCTATTCTCTGGATCGTACATTTATTCCTTATCTTAGAATATAACATGGCTAGATTATTGTATCGTTTAATTGCCTCCTTTGGTAGGACCCCTTCCCTTTTCTGTAGAGGTCACTACAAGTTGTGTAGTGCCTCCCCCTAGTTTTATTTTCTCGGTGGTTGAGGTTGTCATGTCCCCCACATTTGTTCTGTATTTTTCTTTAATCTATAAAACCTAGGGAGGTACCATCCTCTATCGCCAAAAAAAAAAAAATAAAAAAAAATAGAGATATAACCAAATTCGAGGACGAATTTATTTTAAGGGGGAGAGGGTGTAACGCCCGTAGAATTTGCATGCATTCCATGAATATATTATTGCCATGCTTGCATTTTAATATGATTGACATGCATTATTTATGCATATTTATGTGTTAGTTTCAAAGTATAAATTTAAAAATAATTGTGAGATGACCATTTTGACCGTTAAATTGACATGGAAACTTCAGATTTCTTAGCCCTTAATTAAAATAAATTTATATCATTTCCCATGTCTATTTGAAAGCAAGGTGATAATATTAGCTTACTTTCTTGACTAAATATCTCAAACTATTGACTTTCGCTAAAATGCTATTGGCCTATCACACTATACATGGATTGTTAATGTGAGTTTGTTCTAGAGACAAAAAGGGAACATTAGTCATTCCCACCACCATTTCCATGAGTTGGACTCAGAGTGAGACAAAGGTGGTAATATGTCAAGTTTAGTTTTAGGAATGTTTAACTGTAATAGATTAAAACTGGAGGGGTCATTATGAAAATTGACATGAAATAAAAGAGAAAGACTTCTGGCTGAATTCTTCATCCACTCAGTATACTCCTCTCTGCCATTAGTGTCGAACGGACAGGGATTTCGCCCGAAAATCTTCCCTTCTTCCTCTTTAATTAACCCTCCGTTTTAAAATCCGACTTCATCAAAATGTCTAGGGAGTAGAGTAGAGCATATATAGCCGATCAAAATATAACTTCTTCAATATGATTTCCGTAGTAGGTAAGTTACTACTCCCCTTTTTATTATAGTAATATTCATACATGCTATATATGATACCTTTATTGTCAATTATTGCTTTATGGGTAGTATTGGTACTAATTATTATTTATGTTAATATGTGATTCTATACATATTTTAATTAATTAAATTGACCCAAATAATAAAAATGGGAACTATGATAGTAATTTTGAGACGGTGAAATAGCGGTACTATGAATAATAATTACCATCTAAAATGAGTAAAATACTCAACGAATCTATATAAGGTGTAATAAAAGTATCCCGTCCCATAAATGAGTTCCTAAGAAAAATAGGGACTAGTAAAAGTATAATTATAATTTAATAAAATTATGATTAATACGATTAAAGTTGACGAAAATAATTACGCAACACAATATGTGGCGTAAAATGTATTCGACCATTAATTGCGAATATACGCGAGGTGTATAATTGTGACAAGGTACAATATGACCTACCCTACTACTTACTTGGAGTCTAATACTTATGGGCTCTAATTTGGATTGACTACTTATGGTGGACACTTTATGTGTCATGGATCTACTAATTTATATTCGCAAATATTGCATATGGTTACTTGTTGTTGTTGTGAACAAATGATTACATGGTTCATGAGATTTATGGACTGGTCCACTACTTTTGGGCCTAGTTCTGATACAGTTATGTCAAGTAAATATCTACTTGTGCATTTAATTTAAATCCAGCTGGTATGTGTGTTTTGGGGGTATGTTGATCTTTTGTTAGTGCGGGGACTGGGGCCACGTTCTAACTTAAGGCCATCGTACCTGTGACCGTCACCCCTGCTAATGGCCATAGTAGGGGAATAGCTCCCGATCGTTGTAGCAATATGCATGACATTGGATAGCTATATATCGAGCGATTCCAGGTTGTAGGGACTGGGTTGACTCGATTTGATACTGAATACCAGATCATTATTGTACTGCACAACAGCGTTCAGATTGATATGTGTACCACGACAGCAACACAAGCATCAACAACAATATTTATAAATGGTATGGGGAATAAGATCGAAAGTGGCTGGAAGGATCGGAGGTGTACCTCGATCATATCCTTTGTTATGTGTTTACTTCAGCTATTATGTGCTGCATGATGAGTTGGCACAGCCTCTCATGTTATATGCTATGTGATTGTTGATTACATCATTACTTATTGAGAATGCTTTATTGTTATTACTTTTTACATGATAGCATGTCATGTAGTACCATTAGTAACTTACTGGGTTTCGACTCACCCCGTTTCTTTGTTTATTTGTTTTCCTTAGATCACAGGAAAGCAAGTGGTCGTGCGCAGTGAGGTCAAACAATTTGGTTTTGCTATTGAATGGGTGGATATGATTTATCATTGTATTTCTGGTTGTTGGTTTTCTGTTCTTCTCAATGGAGAGAGCAGTGGTTTCTTTCACTCTACAAGGGGGTTAAGACAAGGGGATCCTTTATCTCCTAGTCTTTTTATCATAGCAGCTGAAGTTCTTAGTAGAGGGCTGAATTATCTTCATGAATCGAACCCCCCGTCTTCGTTATCGCAGTCACCCCCATACTCCAATTGTTTCTCATCTTTCTTATGCGGATGATGTTATTATCTTTTAAATGGATCGCAGGAGTCCCTTCAAAAGCCTTTGTTTGGAAAAATACCAGGTTTTCTCGGGACAATTGGTGAATGTTAGGAAATTGTGTTTTGTGATGGGGAAAATGAAGAGGCTAAAGATGCAGCCATTATGAATGTTACGGGTTTTCAAAAGAAAGATCTTCCTTTATCTTATTTGGGTTGTCCTCTCTATGTGGGTCGTAAAACTCAAACTCTGTTTTCCCCCTTGATGCGGAAGATGGAATCTCGTTTGGCTTCTTGGCAAGGGAAGTTACTTTCTTATGGTGCTAAGGTATCACTCAGGTTACTGCAATAGGTTAGCTCGGATTTCTTTGTGGGAAGAACTTATGGTTATTAGTGACACTGAAGTCCCTTGGATGGTTATAGGAGATTTTAATGTGGTGTTGGAGCAATCGGAAAAAATAGGAGGAAAACCAATCAATATGTTGGCTGCTACAGAATTTTCTGATATGATTCAATACTCTAATTTAATGGATGCTGGGTATGAAGGTAGTATGGTTACTTGGTTCAATAACAGAAGGGGTCGAAGGGAAATTCACCAGAGGATTGATAGAGCTCTCTATAATGAAACATGGCTAAATCTGTTCTCTATTACTAGAGTTAGTCATCTTTCAAGGTTATGCTCGGATCATGCTCCTTTGCTTGTCAATATGTCCATTGAAGCTGAAAGAACTATGGGCTGCTTCCGTTTTCTAAATGTTTGGGTTACACACCATGGTTTTGAGCAGCTGGTCCGAGAGTCTTGGGTTCCAACAATGGAAGGTAGGCCTATGGTGTGCTTTGCGAAGAAATTGTGCAGGTTGAAGAAGAGTATAAAAGAGTGGAATAAAATGGTTTTTGGGAGGGTGGAGCAGCAAGTTAAACAAGATTAAGATGAAATCCTGTTTTGTTAAGAACAAAACTTCCTAAATGATACGGATGAGTCTAGGGTTGCTTTAAGCATGGCTCAAGCAAATCTGCAACATAAATTGAAATTGGAAGAGGAATTATGGTCTCAAAAGGTGTTGGTGATTTTAGTGTCATCAACGATTTTATGTAATTGGATTTACTAGAGACCAATGCGATCTCATATTAGGCTCGGATATGAGTAAGGGAAAGTATGGAGTACACACTCATTTTGAGTCAATATGTTTTCGATCACGATAAAGAAGCAGGGGTCAAGGGGGCTGCGCCCCCTTGCGGGGTCAGAATCAAGGGGGCGCAGCCCCCTTGCAGGGTCAAGGGGCAGCGCCCCTTGTTGGTACTCCAATTAATTCCCGCCAGTTTTTCCCGCAAAGGACACTTCTGTTGACTAACAATCATGACTATTGGAGATCAACAGTCATGTCTACTCCTTCTTCTCATCTGTTTATAAAACAGATTTTGGTCTCAGATTATACTTACGAAAAACCCTAACTAATCTCTGAGTTTCTGATCTGTTTTCTCTGCCTAAGATACAGATTGTTTTTGATTGTCTTATCCCAATAAGGATTTCGTTAAACCCAGGCAAAAGGGTCGAAATACTTTATTCGGAGAGTGAATTATATACGATTCGATCAATCATCCAGGATTATCAATTTACCCTAACCCCAATTTTCTAACAAAAGGCTAATGTTAAGTAGCTGAAAGAGGGTGATCGAAATATGAAGTTTTTCCATGCAAAGATTAAAAAGAAGCGCAAAAAATTATTCATTCACAAAATTCAAAATGGAGATGGGGTTTGGCTCAAGAATAAGCAAGATATCCAACATGAAGCCGTAAGATTCTTTTCACATCAGCTTCAAGGGGTGTGCGATATACCTTCAGATGACTTCTCTTTTCTCATTCCCCGTATTATTACTGAGGAAGACAATGCTAGTATCACGGCTGTTCCAACTATGGATGAAGTTAAAGATGCTGTTTTTAGTATGAGTGGGCAAAGTGCGGCAGGTCCGGACGGATATACATGTTTTTTTTTTTTTTTTTTTTTTTTTTTTTGCGAAAGGAGACGGTACTCCCTAGATTTTATAGATAAAAGAAAAAAGGTACAAATCAAAGATGGGGGACATGACGACCTTCACCACCGAAAGAAAAATAAAGCTAGGGGGGAGGTCTTATACAATCCATAAGATCCTACAATAAAAAGGGGGGGGGGGGGAGCCTATCCAAAACATAAAAGATACAATACTAGAAAAGTCTGATAATACTAAAGTCTAATGTTAGGATATGAAATCCTATCAAAGTAAAGCAAACTCTTGCAAAGTCTTGGGCATGAATCCAAAGATGGAAAATCAAAATTAGCTTGCGCATTTGCAGAATGATTAGCAAGGAAATCCGCCACCTTGTTACCTTCTCTATAAATGTGTGATATTCAATCAATGCCCTCCATTATTCTGAAAATAGCTTGAATATAGTACCATATATCCCATGGAATCAAGTATTTCCGAAGAAGAATATTTGCCAAAACTTCTGAATCTACCTCAAGCCAAATAGAATTAAAACCCATAAGCCGAGCTTGGAGCAAGCCATCAAGGGCAGCCCTTGCCTCCGCTACCATATTCGTTGCTTGGCCATAGAAATGGGTATAAGCAAAGATAAAAGACCCATCGTGATGACGAAAGACACCCCCACCCGAGGCTAAACCAGGGTTTCCTCTAGATGCGCCATCAGAATTGATCTTAACTTGACCTAGGGCTGGAGGTTTCTAAGAAACAAGCTTAAACCGAGTGACTTTAGGATCAGCCAACACCATCTCAAAAAATTGGGAAACAAAATCATCTTGAGGACCAAAGGCAAAATTGAGTTTATATGCACGTATAGAGTCAATAATCTGCACCATCAAAGCGACACTTGTTACGATGTTTCCAAATCTCCCAACAAATATATCCGAGCAGAATAGAACTCAACCAACAAGCAACACGGCTATTAGACTTATAAGAGTGCCAAGCAATCAATCTGTGAGTAAGAGAGGAACCTAAAGTTGGGAAACCAATCATTGTTCCAAAAAACAGCCATACTTTTTGAGCAATATCTCCATGAATGAAGAGGTGACCAATGGATTCAGAAGAAGGATTAACACAACAATGGCATTTAGAAGCAAGATGAATACCTTTACGAGAAACATTCTCATCCGTAGGAATGGCTGACTTGAGGGATTTCCAAAGAAAAACCGAGATTTTAAGAGGAAGACGTTTGTGCCAACACCAAGCAAAAACATTGTTCCTTGGCCTAGCAATGCTACATTCCCTCCATGCTGAAGAAACAGAAAATTTGCCCGAGGATGAGGGAGTCCAAAAAGCATGGTCCGGCCCCTCCCCCAACCGAATGTTATATGATTGAATTTCCAACAAAGCTTGCTGCCCAAACATCGCAAGAACATAGTCTGCACGTAAGACCCCATTATCATAAAGAGAGAAAATCTGATCATGGCAAGCATCCAAGAGGTTAATATCATGAGGCAACCACTTTTCTTGGATGGAAATCAGCCCATTACCTACACCCCATCTTAATCTATCTTCCACCAGATCTTTAGCACTAATCATACGCTTCCATATGTGAGAGCAGCCACTCCTTAAGGTGGCATCCATAGGGTGAGAATCTCGACAATATTTGGCTGCAAGGAATTCAGACCAAAGAGATTTAGAAGTACGGAATATCCACCAGAGCTTCATGGAAAAAGCCATAGATATTTCCTCAAATTTACGCAGACCTAAACCTCCTTCTTCAACAGGCCAAAAAAATTCGTTTTTTGACACCCAATGGCACTTTTTACCTCCATCCGGGCTGCTCCAAAAAAATTTAGAAATAAGACGGTTCATGGCATTAACCACACCCTTCGGAGGTTCTAGCAAAGAGATATAATAAATGGGGATAGCTTGCAAACAAGCCTTGATGAGGACCAATTTAGCACCAGCCGAAAGCAACTTACCTTGCCAAGAATCCAAACGGGCGCCAAGTTTTTGCATAACCGGATCAAATAAGGATTGTACCTTTCACCCAATTTAAAGAGGACAGCCAAGATAAACTATAGGGAGATTCTTATTTGAAATCCAGAAATATCAGCAATAGCATTGTCATGATCCGCATTATCCCTTCCAGTTATAAAACAAGATTTGGACACACTGACCAGTTTACCTGAGAATTGTTGGTAATCTTCCAAAAAATTCATATGCAGCTCCAAAGAAGAGACACTACCATCACAAAAAATGATAATGTCATCGGCATAGGATAAGTGAGAAATGACAGGAACATTAAGATTACCCGTGTGATAGGATACATGAGGGTGCTGTAAATGAAGATTGTTCAACCCTCGACTCAAGATCTCAGCAGCAATAATAAAGAGGCTTGGAGATATGGGATCCCCTTGTCAAAGGCCACGAGATGAGGCGAAATACCCACTTGCATTGCCATTAATGAGAACTGAAAACCAGCAAGAATTAATACATCTAAAAATCATATCCAGCCAAGCTTCAGAAAAACCAAATCTCCGCATAACTTTAATCAAAGCAAACCATGAGAGCCTATCATAGGCTTTGGCCATATCAAGCTTTAAGGCAACATTTGACCCAAACACCTTCTGTTTAAGAGAGAGAAAGAGCTCTTGAGCGAGTAACACATTTTCATGAATCAATCGCCCCTTTACAAAGCCACTTTGTTGAGGGGAAATAATACGAGGGAGAACATGCTGAAGACGAAGGCATAGAAGTTTTGTAATAACCTTATTAGAAAAGTTACACAAGCTTATAGGCCGTAACTCAGAGAACCTAGTAGGGGCAGCCACTTTTGGAATAGTAAAAATAAGGGTACTAGTCCAGCTGCGAGGGAGGTGAAAACCACAAAAGAATTCCACAATTGCTCTATGAAAATCAATTTTAATAGTGTCCCAACATTTATGTTAGAACTCACCTGTGAAGCCATCCGATCCAGCAGCACTAGAACCACTCATGCTAAAAACCACGTCTCGAAGTTCTTCTATGGTTGGAGAAGCAATAAGCATCTGATTTTTAGCATTAGTGATAAGATGAGGAATTAAATCCAGCAAATGATCCAGAGGGTTGTCATTAACACCATTAAGTTGATCAGAATAAAACCGAACCGCTTCCTCTTGAATCTGACTTTGATCCACAAGCCAATTACCATTCCCATCCTGAATATTATGAATATATAATTGCTGCCTTCTTTTCTTGACATAAGCATGGAAAAACCGGGTATTATGATCACCATCCTTTAACCACGCTAAATTGGATTTTTGCATCCAAAACTCTTCCTCAATTTTCAACCGATGTGAGAGGTTAGCCTGAGCAAGATGAAGAGCAGCCCTATTTTTCTCACTAGGGTCTTGCTCAAAAGCTAATTCCTTTCCACAAACCTCATCTTCAGCATTCTTGACTAGTTGATCAACCTTCCCAAAAGTATCCCTATTCCAGCTTTGAAGAGCACGCTTGAGCCTTGTAAGCTTCTTGGCAAACTTAACCATTAGTCTACCATATAGCCGAGCAGCCCAAGGAGATTGAACCACAGAAGTAAAAGAATTTTGCCTTCTCCAGACATTCAAGAAACGAAAAACCCCCTTCCTTACTTCATCAACCAATCTAATATTAATATATAGAGGAGCATGGTCAGAACAAGCACGACTTAAATGATCAATCGAGGTTTGAGCAAAACGCTGCAGCCACTTTGCATTATACAAAGCCCTATCAAGGCGTTGGAGAATTGTGGCCCTATCTTTACGCTTATGCCACCAAGTATAAATGTGCCCTCTATATCCTCCATCGATAAGGTTAGAAACTTGAATCATGCCCACAAATTCAAAAATTTTGCTATCCACCACCGGTTTGCCCCCAAGCTTCTTGGATTGGTCTATAATAGCATTAAAATCTCCAACGATCATCCACTCATCATTCGTAGTGCTCATGTCTATAATATAATCCCATAAACCCCTTCGAGTATACTTATTGCAGCTAGCATGAACAAAACGACAAGATAACAGAATTTGGCCAAAGAGCATGAGATGCACGAACCATCACAACTTGATCATCATGATGTACCAAAGTGCAATTAATACCATGTCGCCAAATAACCCAAATATTACCCTTAGTATTAGAAAAGCCACCAATACACCTGAATTTTCGAATATAAGAATTAAGAACAGAAGGGTCCAACTTAGGTTCGTAGATACCACAAATAGAGATTTCATGCATCCTTAGGAGTCTTTTAACCCTCCTAACCGAAGCTGAATTTCTAACACCACGAATATTCCAACTTAAAACTCCTACCAGTAGGTACCCCGGGGAGCCGCGGCTTTAGGCTCGAGCGCGCGAGCTACCCTAGGATGTCTAACTTGTTTTATATTGTTTAGAGTCGCCACCTATGTTTTGAGGAACATAAGAAAAAAAAACCTATTGATTATAGCCTAAGTTTGATTACGAAAACAGAGATTCTTTGTTTTGAGGTTCGGGGGTTAGATTACGAGATGGGAAGTACCGAAACACCCATCTCGCCCAACTTAAGTTGGTCTTGCTTGATCAAAATCTACATGAATGAAAATGTTCTTCTTCTTCTTCTTTAAGTCATAAAAAAGGGGGGTTTAAAATAGGATTTGGAATGTAGGAGATAACTCCTTAACCAACCTCAATGAGATGAGGTGATCATTAGAGTCATGTCCCAAAATGATTTGGGTGATTGCACATTTGATTAGAGTAAAAGAGAGAGAGGAGATGAAGTAGAAAAGAAAGGAAAAGATGGACTTTTACCTACAATTTGAAGAACTTCAAATATTGCTTGATGAGATCCTTGGAGAACCTTTAGAAACTGATTTTGGTATCGTTTTTGTAAGTTCAATTTTCGGTCCTTTGAAATGGAGGTAAAGGGAGGTTTTTATAGGTGAAAGAGGGGTGTTTTTGGTGCCAAAACTCAGTCACCAAGAAATCCTTCCCGGGCAAAATCTTGTAAATTGAGCAAGGGAGAGAATCCTGGCTCCTCCTGTCGGAGGCGCGCGCGCCTGGCTCCTCCTTTTAGAGGCGCGCGACTCAGAGAAGGCAATTTTGACAGAATGGACTAGAAAGTCAGCCCTGTCATTCAGTTTAGTCCCTGGACTTAACGAAGTCAGTCAGGAACTTAATGGAAGTGACAGAAACTAACGAGAAACACTTAAAATAGGGAGAAACACAAGATCAAATGTGCAATCGGGGTGAGCGGTCCAAGGCGGGGTGTCTACAGAGCCCCTCGGCGACGTGGATTGCAAAGCAAAACGCGTCGACGAATGTTAAAAACACCCACCGAGGACATCACCAAGAAAAGGAAAAGACTCTATGAAAGCAGGAATTTGAAATTGCGAGAGATAGTGGTGCGCTCCCTGTGTGAGCGGCTTTTGTTGATAGAGGGGGTGGCATGATCCGTTGGTAAACCTGCCGGCTGAATATGTTGAATGAGGCCGTTAGTGGACCTTTAAGGAGGCCGTTAGTGAACCCTTGAGGAGGCCGTTGGTGAACCTTTGAGAACGAATCCGTTAGTGAAATCCGTTGATGAGGCCATTAGTGAACATTTGGAGAGGCCGTTAGTGAACCTTTGAGGACGAATCCGTTAGTGAAATCCGTTGATGAGGCCGTTAGTGAACCTTTGGAGAGGCCGTTAGTGAACCTTTTGAGGACGAATCCGTTAGTGAAATCCGTTGATGAGGCCGTTAGTGAACCTTTGAGGACGAATTCGTTAGTGGAATCCATTGATGAGGCCGTTAGTGAACCTTTGAATCCGTTAGTGAACCTTTTGAACGAGGCCGTTAGTGAACCTTTTGAGGACGAATCCGTTAGTGAAATCCGTTGATGAGGCCGTTAGTGAACCTTTGAGGACGAATCCGTTAGTGAAATCCGTTGATGAGGCTGTTAGTGAACCTTTGAATCCGTTAGTGAACCTTTTGAACGAGGCCGTTAGTGAACCTTTTGAGGACGAATCCGTTAGTGAAATCCGTTGATGAGGCCGTTAGTGAACCTTTGAGGACGAATCCGTTAGTGAAATCCGTTGATGAGGCCGTTAGTGAACCTTTGGAGAGGCCGTTAGTGAACCTTTGGAGAGGCCGTTAGTGAACCTTTGAAGAGGCCGTTAGTGAACCTTTGGAGAGGCCGTTAGTGAACTTTTGAGGACGAATCCATTAGTGAAATCCGTTGATGACGCCGTTAGTGAACCTTTGAGGACGAATCCGTTAGTGAAATCCGTTGATGAAATATTGCTTTGAAGTCTCGTGCCACTTGGAGTCACACTTGACTTCTTTTGAATTGTGGGGTGCGGGTACAGTTGACCGCGACCAGAAAAATGTTCCTGCTGGGGATGAAATGTTGGGGTTGACCCTTGAGGGGGTATGGAACCCGTGACAGAACTTAGGGAGTTTGGAATCCGTGGGGAAACCTTGGTACGGTGCATGGATTCTTGCATGGGAGACTGCTTCTGAACCTGCCTGATGATGGGAAGAGCGCGCGTCCGGGCCTCGTTATGGGACGCGCGCGCCTCTGATGGGCATGTCGGGGGGCGTGTGCTTGGCGCATAAGTTCAGCATATTTAAACAGGCTGTTCGCTGTTTTCGGCCAGTTTTCAAAAATTTGAAGAACCCTCCAAATTCTAAGCCCAATTTTCGTAGAGAAATCACCCCAAAACACTTTCTTGCTGCTCTGGGATCAATTCCGTCAAAGAAACGATGTCGAATCATCAGCAATCACCTCCGTTTGAGATGCCACAGGGCGAGGAGCCTGAAATTAGGGTTGAAGCTATGGACCCGAGCTTGCTTACTTTTCGGCCTCATACCCACATTTCTCACTTCGTGACTTTGGGTTTGGTAAGAATGCCTCACCCTTCTTGTCGATTTTGGGTTTCATGAAGTTCTGTTTTCTTTACCCGAAATATAGCTGCAGCAGCTTTATTGATCATTCTTTGCATGTTGTTTGTTGTTGCTGATTTGTTGTAAGAAACATGTTGGGATCTCCATTTTCATGTTCACACACTTGCTTGTACATTGTTCTACCATTGAAATCTCTGTGTTGAGTTCATCCGTTTTTCTAGCAGTCATGCTGATGAAATTTTTGTTGTTCCTTGTTCTTTTTCAGGAGTGGAGCCGCCTATCGGAGATTCGAGGCGGAGCTCATGGTCCAGTGGCCATTTGGAACAAATTTCCCGAAAATGTGAGGGCTCGAGTTCAGGCTACCCACTTTGGCCTTTCTATCATTAGTCTGCCAGCACTGAAGAATGACCCGGACATTATTCAGGCTTTGAGAGAGAGATGGTGGGACACCACCCATACTTTTCATTTGCCCATGGGAGAGGTCACGATGACACCCACAGACTTTACGGCATTGACTGGTCTGCCGTTTGCGGGGGAGCCTGTCCCTTGCGTTTTGAGGGGGACCCTTAGGACTGCCGACGAGCTGTTGGCTCTCGTTGACTGTGGCTTCCCGGTGAAGAATTTCTGGGTCACTTGGGGGAGTATCCGCCGATATTTTAGCATTCTTGCAGCTGAGCCTCTGGGTGTCACTGCTGAGCGGGTAGATGCTGTGGCCCGTTGTTTTATATGGTACTTGCTGTCTCATACCCTGTTTGCTAGTGGAGGGTCCTCGGTCTCTTTGGCTTTGCTTGACTTGTTGGTAGACTTGGACCAGGCCGGTCATTACAACTGGGGTACAGCGGGCTTGGCTGCTTGTTATCATGGTATGGATCTGACTAGCCGCTCGACCACCAGCTCGGTCACAGGTTTCAGCCTGTTGTGGGAGGTATACTGCTTTCCCTTTTCTTTTCAACCTTCTTGTCATTGCTTTACTGTATCTTTGAACTGTCATTTAATTCTGCTCTTGCCTCTATTTTGCAGCTATGGGCCTTTGCTGTCTTGGAGCTGAGGGACTTTAAGATCAACAGAGAAGGTCAGCCCCAGTATCCGGACTGCGTGAGGTGGTCATATAGGGAGAGGAACGTGAGGACCGGCACTGCTCCCATCAGCCTGCTTTCAGCTCGGCGCCACTTGGATTCTTTGAGGTCGGAGGCTGTCGCCTTTTCTTTGTTTCCGTGGAGAGCTATTTATACCTTTATTGAGCATACCCTGATTCCCACCCGTTCGAGGTTCCTGATAAGCTCAGTGGAGTGTATGGCGATGTACCTTGGAGAGAGAGTGTTTTGGCAGCATGGTGGTCAGGTGACGGACTTCCACCACCCTCCTAGGCCAGCGGTTCCTGATGTTCCGCCTTTCTGTCCTCGTAATTGGAGGGCTCTTTCAGAGGCAGACCGGGCAGTCTATCTTGCGGGTGTTGATGCTGTCCCTTTCATTCATCTGGAGCAGGATTACGGTTTATTCCAGGAGCACAACCTCCAGCAGGGTTTCATGTTCACTGATCCGAAGGAGAGACATGTTGCTCCGCAGACTTCGGCCCGATTCTATCCCACCGGTGCTGGATATTGCTTCGATCCTCCTTTGCCTCCTCCCTACTACACTTATTCAAACTTCGGGGTCTTTGAGGAGCAGAGGAGATTTTTCCCGAGGATATGTCACCGGAGAGAGAGCCTCCCGCTCAGGCTGCTGTGGTATGTTTTTCTGACCATCTTTGCATTTTCTCAGTTCCAGTCTTGTTTTTTCTGTCCTTTGCATTGATGTAATTTCTTTTCCCTGTTCTTTGTTGCAACAGGTGCCCGTAGCTGCTTATAGGCACTTGGGTAGGCAGAACAAAAGAATGAGGTGGAGGCTCCGCCAGCTGGAGGAGAGGGTGCTGGAGCTGTGCAGGGATATTGCTGCCATGACTAGAGGTGCTGCAGGTGCTGTCTCTGGTGCTGCGAGAGGAGCTGCCCGAGGTGCTCGGGGCATGGGACGAGGCTGCAGGGATGCTGCACTAGACATTGATGAGGCTGTCTCTTCAGCGAGGCAGTCGCTGAGCAGGAGTCTGAGCCACGGAGGTAGCCATAGTAGAAGCCTGAGCCGAGAGGGTAGCCAGAGCCGGGGCGGCGCTAGTTCATCAGGGAGAGCTGCCAAGAGGACCCGTCCTAATGTTGTGATTGAGACATCTGAGTCTGAGGATGATGATGATGATGATGATGATGATGACGATGAGGAGACCGAGAGCGGTAGCAGGGGGTGAGCACAGTGTTGGTCATGACGTGCCCGAGCTGTTGTGGCTGAGAGGATGAGGGATTGAAACACTTTTACTTTTGCCTGTAATAACATTTAACATGTATTTACAATCCTATTTATTTTACTACTCATTTTTATGTTCTATTAACGACTCGATCTTAGATGTCGACTCTTTACAAATAAATGTGTGCCCAAGGGTGCTTGTTGTCGATGCTTGAACTTCTTTTTGTTGCTGGGATTTGATTTTGCTGCAGGTTGGATATGTTGAAGTGCTTGGGTTCTGTTCTGAACTGACAAGGGCTGTTTCTGTCTGAACTGCTGTCAAAGGCGCGTGCGTCGGGCCTTGCTTGTGGGAGGTGCGCACGTTGTCCAGCCTTGGTCGGAGGCGCGCGCTTCTGGCCTGCTGAATTACAGCCCCTTTCTTTTTCTGATCAGAATGTTCCAACAGCTATAAATTTTGAACCATTTTCGACCAGAATGGTCACACAGCATTCTTTTGCAAACACTTTCTCCTCTTTAACCACAAAATTCTTGTCATAATGGCCCCAATGACTTTCTCCTTTAAAGTTAAGGTTTCCGTCCCCGAGGGTGAGAAGTCCGTTCCAGTGGTGAATGCCGTTCCAGCTGTGGGGTCCGTCCCGATGGTGGAGAAGCGTCCGAGCGTTTTTGATCGTTTGGGAAGGCCCAATGACGATGTTGTTGACCCCGTGAGACCGGTGGTTCATGTGCGGGACTATAGACCCCGTTATTTTCCCAAGAAGAAGAAAGGTAAAGGAAATTCCTCCTATGTGTGGAAGCGTCCCATGGTTGTCCCCGCTAAGGCTCCGCTTGATAAGGGCAAAGGGAAAGCCGTTGATGAAGCTCCGTCCCATCCTAGCGTTTTCTCCCGTCTCGGCGGTCACAAGAATGTTCCGTCCCCATCCAAGAAGACTAAAGGACATAACAAGAAGCAATGGGTTCCCAAACCTAAGAAAGATTAGATTTTTCTTTGTACCCCAAGAGATTGCAATTAGACCACTTTGTTTTAGGATTTAGTATTTTGATGTATTTTGTTGCTCAATAAATCCGTTGTAATGGTTTGAATAGTTCATTGAATGAATAAAAATTGCATTTTGTTATTTGAAGTGAATTGGGTATTTTTGATATGTTTTAGACCGCACCCGAAGGTTGCCTACGTTCCTCCAGTTGGGAGGCTCAGGTCTTCGTAGTTCAAACAAACAAATACCATTTTTTTTGTGCACCCTATTTTTTGCCTAGACCGCCCTTTCGGGTTTTCAATCTAGCGGGCTTCTTTTTTTTGCACGTGCTCTAATTTTTGCCTAGGCCTCCCTTGCGGGTTTTCAACCTAGCGAGCGATTTTTTTTTTTTTTTATATATTTTTTTTAATGGTCTTTCTTTATTAAGCGTAGAACCTCTTGAGCTTGTTGAGGTTGACCTCCTTTGGCAGCTACTCACCATCTAATTCCACGAGCCGGACTGCACCACCGCTTAGTATCTTTTTGACCACGTACGGACCGATCCATCGGGGTCCCCATTTCCCCAGGGATTCATGGCATTAGGAGGATGTTGTCTTGAGACCAAATCTCCCACATTGATGTTTCGAGGCTTCACCTTTTTGTTGAAAGCTCTTGCCATCCTTTGCTGATACGCCCTTGTGCGTTCGAGTGCTCTTAACCTTTTCTCGTCGAGTAAGGCTAGCTGTTCGTATCGAATTTGCATCCAGTTGACCTCATTGACTTGATTCTCGAGGAGGACCCGTAGAGATGGGACTTCAAGTTCGATAAGGAGTACGGCTTCAGAACCATAGACTAATGCATAAGGAGTTTCTCCTGTCACTGACCGTATTGATGTGCGGTAGCCCCACAATGCTAAAGGTAGCTTCTCGGGCCAATCCCTTCCTGTTGAGGCCATTTTCTTGACGATGGTCTCGATGGTTTTAGTTGCTACTTCAACCGCGCCATTTGCTTGGGGACGGTAAGGAGATGACTTGTGCTTGGTGATCTTGTATTCTACCAAAAGTGCATCCATTTCCTTCTCAAAGTGAGAGCCGTTGTCGGAAATGATTTCATGAGGCACGCCGTATCGGCACATGATATTAATCTTTACAAATTCGGCCACTTTTTGCGTTGAGGGTCCGATAGGCTTGTGCTTCGACCCACTTTGTGAAGTAGTCGACTGCCACTAGGACGAATGACTGCCCATTGCTCCCGGCAGGATGAACTTTACTGATGATGTCTATCCCCAACAAGAGAAAGGCCAAGGTGTGACCATGTTGTAAAGTTGCGATGGTGGAGCATGTTGCAAATTAGCGTGGAATTGGCACTTGGCACACCTTTTGACTTTCTCGATACAGTCTCGTTCCATAGTGCTCCAATAGTAACCAATGCGAAGTATCTTCTTGACTAGCATAAACCCATTCATGTGGGGTCCACATTCTTCTTCGTGCACTTCACACATTATCTCTTGAGCTTCGGCCTCATTGGCGCATAAGAGATTGATCCCGTCGTGGTGCCTTTTATAGACTCGGTCCCCAATCAGTACGTACCGAGAGGCTAGCCTTTGCAGAGCTGCTTGAGACTTCTTATTGATATTCTCGGGATAAGTTCATCTTTGAGGAAATTCATGATATCCGAATACCACGGAGAGCTTGTTTGAGCCTCATTGATCTCGATACTCATGCAATATGCCGGACTGTTCCTTCGGGCAATTTTGAAAGGCTTCACCATTTTCCCTTTGGGCATTTCGACTAATGAAGCTATGGTGGCCAGTGCATCGGCGAAGCAATTTTTATCCCTTGGCAGGTAGTTGAAACTGATCTCTTGGAATTGTTCAACCAGTTCTTCTAGTTCCGTGACGTTTCTTTCGAGAGCTGCTTCGAGCCCTGCTATGCATGCTTCGTACTCGGCCATGTTGTTGGTAGCTTCGAATTCCAGACGGATGGCAATGGGAGTGTAGATGTCTTTTGGATCAACAAGGAATATTCCTATACCAAAGCCGTGTTTATTGGCGGCACCATCGAAAAAAAGTTGCCACTTATCTTCCTCGGTTGCAGTACAAATTAAATGCTCGTCGGGGAACTGTACATCTTCCCCCTTCACTTCGTCACACGGGAATTCGGCAAGCTGGTCACTGAACACTTTCCCCTGACGGATTTTAGTGTGACGTAAGTGATATCGTAGCCGGCGAGCATGAAGTACCATTTGGCTATTCTTGTTGACATGAAAGGCTTCTCGAAGATGTAGCGGAGTGGGTCCACCTTTGCTACTAGCTTGATCGGAAAAGTTTCCATGTAGTGCTTGAGCTTTTGAGTGACCCAAACTAATGCTGCACATGACTTCTCTAAGACAGAGTAGTTCTTTTCGCCTCCTTGGAATCGGCGACTGACAAAATAGATGGCATTCTCCTTTGTGGACTCTCGTTGCTCTTGTGCTAACATAGCCCCTAGGGCCTCATTATTGACAGTGAGATAGAGCAACAGAGGTTTCTCTTTGTGCGGCGGAACTAGAACAGGAGGGCACGTCAAGTAATGCTTTACTTGGTCGAAGGCTTCTTGGCACGCATCGGTCCATTCTAGAGCCACATTCTTCTTGAGTAGCTTGAAGATTGGCTTGCACATGGAAGTGAGTTGGTGCACAAACCGACTGATGTACTGCAGTCTGCCCATGAAACCTTTGATTTCTTTCTGCGTCTTTGGAGGAGGCATGTCAATGATTGCCTTGATTTTGGAGGGGTCTACTTCAATTCCCCTTTCAGTGACCATATAACCAAGAACTTTGCCTCGGATAACCCCGAACGTGCACTTTGCAGGGTTGAGCCTCATCTTGTGTTGACGAAGCCTTTCGAAGAACTTGCGGAGATCGATTAAATGTTGACCATCGGTCCCTTTGGAGTGAATGATCATGTCGTCCACATAGACTTCGATTTCTTTGTGAATCATATCGTGGAACAAGTCTGTCATGGCTCTTTGGTAGGAAGCCCCAGCATTTCTTAACCCAAATGGCATGACTGTGTAGCAAAAGGTACCCCACGGTGTTGTGAAGGCTGTCTTATGTTGATCTTCTTCGGCCTTGAGAATCTGATTGTATCCGGCGAACCCGTCCACGAAGGAGCGAACCTCATAGGCAGCAGTGGAGTCAACCAGCATGTCGATGTTAGGGAGTGGAAAATCATCCTTTGGGGAAGCTTTGTTCAAATCTCAGAAGTCCACGCAAACTCGAACCTTACCGTTTGCTTTTCTGACTGTCACGATGTTGGCTAACCATGTCGGATACTCGATAACCTTGATGAAACCCACACTGAGGAGCTTCTCAATCTCTTCCTTGACTTGCAGAGACCATTCTGGCTTGATCTTTCTGAGCTTCTGCTTTACTGGCTGGGCATCTTCTCTGATCGGAATCCTGTGCTCCGCTACCTTTCTGTCCAAACCCGGCATGTCTTTGTATGACCATGCGAACACATCCATGAACTCCCGTAGTAATGCAGTCAATCTGTCTCTGTTGTCCCCCTTGAAGAAGCTTCCAATCTTAGTTTCTTTTGGCTCTTCTTCGGTACCCAGATTAACAACATGCAATTCTTCGTCAGCCTCCGGACCATTCTCGCCACGACTACGGACTTGTTGAGCAAGTTCATTTAAGTATGCTGTGTTTTCGTGGTCTATTTCATCATAATTTGAATCGCTATTAGCTTGTTCATTAAATTCATTATTAGTTAATTCATCATTTATGATGTTTGCAATCTCAGGGTACTCAGAATTATCAAATTTTTCATTAGCAAAGAAAGGAAACACACGCTCGGCTATGGCCTCCAAATCCTCTTGGGTGAGGGTATTAGAGACATTCTCGTACTCGAAAGTATGTGTGAGCCGCTCTTCCTTTGTTCCTGTGCGGGGTATGAAACCCATTTTTTGGACTAAGAATTCTTCGGATACCATGGGTCCCCTTGTAGAATACCAATTATTGATCGGCTCGGAGCTTGGCTGGATCTCGCTAATAGTCTCGTTCATGATAGCGGTGTCATGGATGGCGTTGACTTGGCATTCATTCATTATGGCAAGCTCTTCGAACATGGAGGCTACATCTGTCGGTTCTTCCCCCACGGTGATTTCTGTCTCGTATTCTATAGTCATCTTCCTTCCCCACCATTCACGGGGCGACATGGGAGTTGATTCCCTTTCGGATTTTTGGATCTCACAATCGGAGAAGATTTCGAGGCCGGGCTTTTTGACACCATTATTGTTAACCCACGGCTCGGGAAAGATCATGTATGGAACGTCTTCCCCTTGGCGGACAAAATAACCATTCAACGTCTTGCGGTAAGGCCTTAGATTAGGGACCTCATAACGACGGTCTTCTTTACGAGCTCGGGCCTTTTCGCTTTTGATTGCTTGCTCTTGTTTCAAGTCTTCTTTGGAAGGTTCGTACCCCAAACCGAATGTGTTCTTGACGAATGGGACTCGCACAGGATGTAGGATTCCTTGTTGATATTTCCCTAGGCCTAAACCAGGGAAGTAGTCCATATTCCTCATCATGCGGAGGACTTTGTGGTTGCTGGGGGTCCATGATCCGTTTCCCCCTTCTTTGTCAATGGCGTTGATTGAGACACCGGAGAGAGTGGAGTCTGGTAGACCATGCTGAACTTGGTGGACGGGCTCACCTTTTCTGTGGATAGTGACGTTTTCAGCCATGACGGTCACTATTTCATCACCATTTCGGATCTTGACACATTGGTGGAGAGTTGATGGTACGGCATTAGCACTGTGAATCCATGGTCGACCCAAAAGCAAGTTGAACGAGGCCGGGATATCAAGCACTTGGAATGGAACAGACATGACCATACTCGCAAACTCGATGTCTATTTCGATCATGCCCATGACTGTACGGGCGGTGCTGTCATAACCTCGGATTACTTGAGTAGAAGGCTTTAAATCGGAATCCTTAAGCCCCAGTATGCCATGATTCTGCCAGGCATGAGATTGAGTGCGGAACCACCGTCCACTAAGACTCTTGAGATGGGCCTCCCCCTTGCTCGTACTTTGAGGTAAATAGCCTCGTTGTGATCGGAACCAAAGGGTGGAAGGTCCATATCGGCAAAGGTGATGACATTGCCAAAATGAATGTGACCAATCATTGCCGTGAGGTCTTCGGGAGTAGTATCGGGAGAAACTGATGTATCATCGAGATTACGGATGACAAGATCTTGGTGTTTTTTGAGGATGCAATGAGGTCCCAAATAGAAATGTTGGCTTGAGTTTTCTTGAGTTGGACAAGTAGAGGGTCTTCGGGAGTGTCGCGAGCTTGCGGCCTTTGAGAAGAGGAGCTCGGTGCGGAAGTGGAAGGGTTTCTTGCTATGACTCGACCGGATCGAGTTAGCATGTTGACGTTCCCATCTTGATTCTTTTTCCTATTCTCTAGTACTTCCCTCATTACCTCATCGTAAGTCACTACATAACAAGAATTGTCAAGTTTATTCATAACATTGGGGCCCCCATTCACAATTGGGATTGAATGGGTGGTCCCCTCGAGTTCTCCTATCTCTATTACATTGACATGTTCGTCATTAGTCACTACAAATTCTTTCTTATCTACGAGATCTTGAATGACATTGCGGAGAACGAAGCAATCGTCGGTGGTGTGGCCACTATATTGGTGGTAGCCACAATATTTGTGGTGAGCATGATTGGGGTGGACCGTCTTGGGTTGGTACCCTTGCACGGGTGTGACTTGACCCTTTGCCTTGAGGACTTCGAACACTTCGGTTTGAGTCATGCCTTGGAGAGGCGTATAGACATGGTCATTTCGGGACTTCTTCCCTTGGGGTGGAGGAACCTTTTTGTAATTCCCCTTGTCGATAGTGATGGCGTTGACCGAGGCCTCTTTTGTAGAGTTGGAAGCGGCCTTGTAGCGGTAAGTAGGAGTGGTCTTCTTAATCTCCTTGAGCAAGTCATCCATGCGTACCCCCGCCTCATACATTTGGGAGAAGTCGGAGTAGCAAGCCCCACTTAGGTGGGTGCGGAGATCAATCTTGAGACACTTGAGAAAGATGTCCATTTGCTCTTTTGTGTTTGGCCTCTCAACAATTTCGGAGAGTTTGTCATTCCATCTCCTAGTGAAGTCAATGAAGGACTCGTTGTCTCTTTGAGTGGTATTCTCGAGCTCTTTCCTTGTGGGCCGGTCAGTGGTGTTGCCTTGGTATTGGTTCTTGAAGGCAAGCATGGCGGAGTCCCAATCAAGACGGACAGTGAGCGGGAGAGTAGCATACCAATCTTTTGCCGCCCCCTCGAGAGTGAGAGGAAAGCATTGAGCCATCACCTTGGGAGAGACCTTCTTCGGAACCATTGCCCAAATATAAGTCTCAATGTGAGCCATGGGACAAGAGTTGCCCTTGAATTTGCTTATGTCGGGCATCTTGAACTTATCGGGAAGAGCGGCCATAGTACTCATGAGGATGGATGATTGATAAAGGCTTGTGTCGGAGCCTTTCCCCATGTTGAGCCCATTGAATTTTTGGTCGATGTAGGCCATGATAGAATCCACCATTTTTGGCTCATTGTTCTCGGAACTTGGTTCCCCCATTTTCTTGGTGCGGGTGTTGACATACGGACTTTTGAACAAACCCTCGGTCCACTCGGATTCATCATCATTGTTCTTGTTCTTCCCCTTGGCAAGGTTAGTGAGCTTTTCTTTCATTAACTCCATCTCGGCCTCGTGGGCCTCCCTTTGGCTGTCGAGGTGGGATTGCCAAATGTCGTCTTTGCTTTGTGCCTCCTTATTAAGGGTGGTGACTTGCTCTTGGAGGAGTTGGACCATGGTTGAAAGCTGCTCGAGAGACATGGTGTTGCTGCTGCCGGTCATGGTTGCTGTAGGAGCTGTTGGAGTGATCTCTTCACGGACTAACCGATTTGCCGAATCCCGGTAGACTTTGTAAGTACCAATTGAACCTATATTGCAGAAGAGGCCCTTGTCAGTCTTGAGTAACACTTGCGGTCCATGAAGAGGCTTAGAACACACAGTTGGGCACACGACTCGAACCACATAAGAAAAGACTCTTTTTTTTTTTTTTTTTTAAGTCGGAGGGAATGAATCCCTTTTGGGGTTTCTAAGAAAATAATGGAATCGTCACACTAGTATATAGACCATCTCGCGGTCCCATATACTCATCGGATTCCATCGCGCTTGTGAATCCTACATGTATCGGGATTAAACTAAATTAATGTAGTAAAGCATACATGCGGGGACGGATTTTTATTTTCGTCCAAAATAACCACTTTTGGGGACGGATTTTTATTGCGTCCATTTCAACAAGTTGGCATGTATGATTTGAAGACATTAGTTTAGGGAAATCTCGGTACATGGAAACCGACTTGAGTCACGGAGTGTTAGACCCTAACTAAAATTGTGTGGTTTGTGCTCGGCTTGAATATGAGGTTCAAAGGTCACCCCCGGCATGTAGTCTTGAACTACGCCACGGGCTGAGGTTTACCGCTTCGAAAGAGCCAAGGTCGGGTGGAGCTTGAAACTTTCTAGGACGGGCCTCGACGGGTTTGGGATTGGACTTGTGCGACTCGATAGTGAGCAGTTCATAGGAATATGTGCATGTAGTGTGAGGTCTAACAAGTGACAAAATTTTTATATTTTATTTTTTTTTTTGAAAAGGAAGAAAAAACACACATAAGCACATAAATTACAACTCCCGAATCACCCGTGTGACCGGTAAATAAAACACAAAATTAAAACAGTCCGAGGGTTCAATTCTGTTCTGATGCAGGCAACTGTGCCCACACCCCACTGTTCTGCTCAGTCACTGAAACCTGTTTCTGTTCTGGGAATCAACCCAGAAGCGTGCGCCTCTGAGTGCTGATGTGGGACGCGCGCGCATGGCGCAATGCTTATGGGAGGCGCGCGCTTCTGGGCACACCTGTCAGAATGTCAGACTTTGGACTCAGGGGATTGCCCTGGTCCTATGTTCATATTGTAACTCCTGCAGAAGTGATTAGTGCAGAATAGCAGAAGAAGAAGATGAAGAACATGAAGAAGTGGGCGATTCTGTTTCTTGATGCGGGAAGCGCGCGCCTTAGGCTTAAGAGGCCAGACCCGCGCGCCTCCCCCATCAGGAATCAGAATGCCCAGAAAGATGTAGATTTTGATCAGAATGCAAGTTTAACCCTCAAATGTCCTCAGCAGAGTCGCCACTGTAGATACCCCGGGGAGCCGCGGCTTTAGGCTCGAGCGCGCGAGCTACCCTAGGATGTCTAACTTGTTTTATATTGTTTAGAGTCGCCACCTATGTTTTGAGGAACATAAGAAAAACCTATTGATTATAGCCTAAGTTTGATTACGAAAACAGAGATTCTTTGTTTTGAGGTTCGGGGGTTAGATTACGAGATGGGAAGTACCGAAACACCCATCTCGCCCAACTTAAGTTGGTCTTGCTTGATCAAAATCTACATGAATGAAAATGTTGTTCTTCTTCTTCTTTAAGTCATAAAAAAGGGGGGTTTAAAATAGGATTTGGAATGTAGGAGATAACTCC
This sequence comes from Campanula takesimana, assembly GCA_026119855.1. Classification (NCBI taxonomy): domain Eukaryota; kingdom Viridiplantae; phylum Streptophyta; class Magnoliopsida; order Asterales; family Campanulaceae; genus Campanula; species Campanula takesimana. Next base: position 99,425 of record JAOWBW010001400.1, read on the forward strand.
TTAACCAACCTCAATGAGATGAGGTGATCATTAGAGTCATGTCCCAAAATGATTTGGGTGATTGCACATTTGATTAGAGTAAAAGAGAGAGAGGGGATGAAGTAGAAAAGAAAGGAAAAGATGGACTTTTACCTACAATTTGAAGAACTTCAAATATTGCTTGATGAGATCCTTGGAGAACCTTTAGAAAGTGATTTTGGTATCGTTTTTGTAAGTTCAATTTTCGGTCCTTTGAAATGGAGGTAAAGGGAGGTTTTTATAGGTGAAAGAGGGGTGTTTTTGGTGCCAAAACTTTTTGGTGCCAAAACTCAGTCACCAAGAAATCCTTCCCGGGCAAAATCCTGTAAATTGAGCAAGGGAGAGAATCCTGGCCAGAAATCTGTAACTGACGCCCAGAGGCGCGCGCTTCCTGCTTTGGGGGCGGGAGGCGCGCGCGCCTGGCTCCTCCTGTCGGAGGTGCGCGACTCAGAGAAGGCAATTTTGACAGAATGGACTAGAAAGTCAGCCCTGTCATTCAGTTTAGTCCTTGGAGTTAACGAAGTCAGTCAGGAACTTAACGGAAGTGACAGAAACTAACGAGAAACACTTAAAATAGGGAGAAACACAAGATCAAATGTGCAATCGGGGTGAGCGGTCCAAGGCGGGGTGTCTACACTACCATTAAAACAAATTTCAGGAGAGGAAATAAAAAGAGGGCTTTTAAGCCAAAGACGAGCTATTGCTCCTACCATCAGGAGCCTTACCATCAGAACTTTCATTACGGGCACATGAAGATAGGTTTTGAATATCAAATTCAAAAGTCATACGTGGGCCTCTAGGAGAAAGCTGCAAATTATCAATAATAACATCACTGGAGTGAGTTCTAATTGAAGAGTCCTCAACCATAATTTCCGAATCAGAATCACCTTTCTCATCTTCCACAAAGACTTTGTCTTCATCAATAAAAATGGTATTAGGGCTGGGACCATTGTTGGAAACCTCAACATTAACAACATTACTTTTAGAGAAAACCCTTTCCTCTTCAAGCTCGATAGAACCATCCTCAACAATAACATTATTACTCGAATGATTTCCATTTGAACCCCCATTATTCAGGCTGCTTGTAACTTTAAGAGAGTTAGGGGAAACAAAGGGAGCACCTCTCTTAGGGAGGAAACTAAATCCACTTGAAACCAGATTTGAAAACATATTTTTAGAACCAATAGGGGAGGAGGGCTTAGTAGCCTTAGAAGATCCAGCAACATGCATATCACCACCAATAAAAGAGGACATACCCGATTTTAAAGGGGTAACCTTAGAAGTATGAATCACGGTTTCTTAAGGAGATTTCTTAGCATCATTAGGGTTTGCATGAGAGGGAATGAGAGCGGGGGACGGCTCAAAACCAGTAACAACATTTTTACCATTATGCAAACCTTGACTTGCAGCACTAACAATAACATCTTGATCGATTTTCTATTTAACCTGTCCTTCTAGACCATTTAAGGTAGCTTCAACACCCTCATTCTGACTTTTATTCTTAGCAACATAAATCTGAATCTGCTTGTCCTTTCCACCCTTAGCCATCGTAGGATTTGAGATTGGAGCATCATCTTTGGGAACATGTTGTTGTTTAGGTTGCAAAAAGTAACAAGTATTCATATCATGGCCCAACATATAACAATTTTTGCAGTATAAGGGAAGATTATCATACTCAATGGGCTGCCAAAAGCTATCAAAATCATCCCCACAATCAACATAAACCCTAGAGGGCAGCTTCTTCAATAAATCAACATGTACCAACATTTTAGCAACACTCGGCCTGGACAAATTTGCTGTAGGTTGATCAATGGATAAAGGTTCACCAAAAATACGAGCTATAGAAAACAAACAAACCTTATTGAACATGTGAATTGCCAAACCGGGCAGCCCTACCCAAACTGGAAACAAAGAGGATTCCCTACCTGGATGCCAGGATGGAGACCATCTAAAAACCCTCATCGAGAACCTCCCAAGATGCCATTGCTCCTTCGACCCAAGTCTATTAAAATCCCCCTCATAAACCAACTGAATCAGAATGTGTTTAGCATCAACATGTCCCAATTTAAAATCAGCTTTCAACCCAAACTTAATAAAGTGTTGACGAGTAATCTCCATAGAAGGACGACCATGCGAAAACTTACCAACAAGCATATATTTGAATGGCTGTGCTAGGGTTTGTATCATCTCATTGGAAAGTTTGATAGCCGGCTCACCTTTGTGGGTAGACATCGGAACAAGATTAATTGTAGGGGCCGAAGGAATAGCAGATCCTTTGAGTATCGACGCAAAGGATTTCAGATTTGTAAGAGATTGGGGTTGTGGAATATCAGGAATACGAGTGGGAGGAGGATTAGGAGATGCGTCATTAGGCAACACGTTGGAAATTCCTTGTCCGCTAGTGTTTCCTTGTGCACAAGGGAATCCTTGGCCGCAAGGGACAACTTGGGCGGCGCTGGGATTTCCATCCAAAATATGGACTCCATGCACATAAGGGAAGCATGAAGTATCAAAATTAGGAAACCTACTAGAACCATTAAACACTCCGAAAGAAGCCATGAAAGATTGAAGATCCAAGAAAATCTGAACCCCTAATTAGGGTTTCGATGAGCGCAAGAAGAAAGCTAGAGGAGAGAGAAGAGTGAAAAAGTCAAACGGTCAATCATTGCTTTTTTTTTTTCATACATACAGGTGTTTTCTATCAAGCTTGCTAGGATATTATCAAGGTTGACGTAGTTCGAGCAGTTGGGGATTATTTTTCGGGTTTTCACATGCCTAGGAGTTGGACAAGTATGCTGATTGTTACTATCCCTAAGGTGGATTCCCCTAGGTCCTTCTCGAAATTTCGACCCATTAGCCTTTGTAACTTCAACAACAAGGTTATCACTAAGATCTTAACTCGTCGTCTTGCCCCTATTTTACCTCGTATTATATCTCCCCAACAAAGTGGATTTGTCCAAGGTCGTCTAATTCATGAAAATGTTTTACTTGCTCAATAAGTCATGCAATCGATTGATAAGAAAATTCATGGTAGGAATGTGGCTCTTAATCTGGATATGGCCAAGGCCTACGATCACCTCTCTTGGTTTGGGTTAATAAAAGTGTTGAGATATTTTGGCTTTAATGAAGTGTGGATTGATATTATTTACAGAAGCATCTCTAATAGTTGGTTTTCGGTCCTTGTGAATGGTGAATCTTGTGGTTTTCGGTCCTTATACCCCTCCGCCTATCCGTTTAATTTATTGGGACTGCCCTCTCTATAATGAAGTTAAGCTTAACACGGACGGAGTTTCTAGAGGTAATCCGGGCATCGCATCCGGTGGTGGGATTTTCCGAGATCATAATGGCAATTTTATCTACGGTTTCTCTTCCTTTTATGGGCAATACTCTAATATGATGGCTGAGGCTTTAGCAGCTAGAGAGGGTCTTATGATTGCCCAAGCTCGTGGTTATCAAAATATTTGGCTGGAAGTTGATTCTCAAGTTTTGATGCGTATTATTGTTAGAGATTATCATATTCCGTGGGAAATCTGGTATATCATAGCTCACATTCATCGTCTTATGGGACAAATGGAGGTTCGGGTTACTCATATTTTTCGAGAAAGTAATGGTGTTGCGGATGGTTTGGCAAACATAGCTGCGGATCAAGAGAGAAATCTGATTTTCAGCTCCCTTAGTGATCTCCCTTTCAAGTGTAAGGGCTGCTTGGTTTTGGACAAGACTCGGTTTCCTCATATTTGTTCTCACTAGTTTTGTTTTCTAATGGCTAGATATTTGTATATTTAATTTCTATGTTCTCTAGTTACCCCTCCCTTCTTTGTAGAGGACCTTATGGCATGTATACGGCCTCCTCCCTAGTTTTTCATTCTTGGTGGTTGAGGTTGTCATGTCCCCCTCCATGTTTGTTTTTTTTGAGCTTTATTAATAAAATTTAGGGAGGTACCGTCCTCCTTTTGCCAAAAAAAAAGAGAGTAGGGGATTGAATCACCTTCACACAATTTTCCCTCAATTTAGATTTCGGATCCATATAAATGCCCCTGTGATCTCCCATCTTGCTTACGCCGATGATGTGATAATTTTTTGCAATGGTTCTAAAAATTCTCTTGAGAAGCACATGCAATATTTGGAGTGGTATCAAAAATTTTCGGGCCAATTGGTCAATATTCAGAAATCTGGCTTCATTACGGGGAAGGATAATTCTAGAGTCGAGATGATATCGGACGTTACCGGCTTTGGTAAGCAAGATCTCCCTATTATTACCTATTTGGGCTGCCCTTTGTATACGGGAAGAAAGAAAATAAGCCTTTTTGATCCTATCTATTGCGCCCCGTACCTGTGGTCCTACTTGGCCCCACGCTCGGGACACGATCGGAAGACGTCATAAAACATTTTAGGAAAATTTTTCGAAATGTACTTTCATAAAAGTTTCATATAACCAAACACATTTACTTGAAACTTGATTTCATTTCACTCAAACAACTTTCACAACCCAAAGTACATAGCCATAAGGCTTACACACTTTACTTACAAATTTACAACTCACCAACATATTCCAAAAATAGTTGATACAAGATGAAGTCACGGGTACACTACCCAAAAGGTTATACATTTACATAATGTAGCCTTTACATACCAAACTTACTTTCCCAAAATGTCTTACCCAAAATCACCACCTCGACGTCCTCCCTTGTGCAGTGACCTATTCCCTGGGCTCTCCTTTATCTAAAACAGTAAACAAATAAGGGTGAGAATGAATCTCAGTAAGCTACTAAAATGCAAATACGTTACATGCTGAAATGATACTCGGAATTGAACAATTTCATTAAACATCCACATAGCACATAACATGAGAGGCTCCCTATCGCCAACAGTCCCATACCGGTTGGAAATAACGACCAACTCATCATACCACACATAAGGCGGAAATAAACACTCATACGTGGATACTAAGCCAAGGTTCTCGAATCAAACATATAACCATCTGAGAGGTATCAACTGAGCAGCACCAAAGGGCTGAAACCGGTTCATGAACCAAACAACAACAACAACAACAACAACAACAACAACAACAACAACAACCACAAGAGGGGGAAAATGACACATAGTCATAACCCAAAAGGTGACTAAACTCACACAAGGGAGAGCTATCCCAGACCCAATCCGTGGCCCAAGGAAGGGGGTTAAAAATGGGAAACCAATGGTAGAAGCCTTACAATGAACTTGGCTCGTGTGCCATTATAATCCCTACCACTGCCCGACTTAATAACAAGTACCAGCTGGACTTCCAAACGAGCATAGTAATGAATACTTGCTTAAACAATAACCGGGGGCAATGATTCTAAAGTAGGGAATCAAGCCAAACACATCACAAAGATGAACTAATCCAACACACATCAAAATATGTTCAACAATACCCCATGTAACACTTATTCACATTCCATAACACATTTGTTCACAAAGGAACCAAATTCAAACACTAGGGTGTTCCACAACAACCCTCTAGGTACTCTAGGATATCACCTAAGACCTAGACCAAGCTTGAACTTTAAATCACTTGCAATAGAACAACTCCATTTTTCAGCAACCCTGGGCGGTCGCCCACACCAGCCTGTGCGGCCACCCAAAACACTCTGCCCCAAGACAAAAACCTTCCAGATAAGTGTGCGGCCGCACGCCCTATTTGGGCGGCCGCCCAACACACCCGCCAGACCCAAAACTTGCTAATTTTACTCCCTTCGTTTCACCGTCCCAAAAGTATAGTACTAACATTACTAAACGTTTGTAACACAACTTGGCTACACAACTCAACCTTTCAACCCATCAAACCAACCCTACCAAATACTCACTTTGTCCCAAAATTACAAGTATCACAAATATCATTCCAATCACAAAATTAACAAGTACAAGTATCAAGTATAACATATATGAACATTTTAATATTTAAAGGGGAATTAGTAACTTACCTATTTCTGGAAAAAGTATCGCTGAAATAAGTTTTGTTCGGGTAGAAATGACCTATTCAACGCACTGATCATTTTTATATAATTAGATTTTAAAACGGATAAGTAGATAAAAAAAATTAAATCGAAATAGGTTGAACTTACCTTTTCTTTCTTAGCCCTAGGAGAAACGTAGAGAATGTTCTGGGAAAATAACACAGAGAAAGAGGGAGAAAGAAGCAACTTGTTATAAGAGATTTTTACCCAATTTTCTACTTTGATCACTCTAGTTTCCTTTTAAACAATTAAGCTCCTTGAACTTATATTTCCAATAAGGACCCTAAAGTTTCAACTTAATCATTTAACTCCCTTAATCATTATTATTACTAACTAAGTAAATAACACAAATAATCAAGTAAGATGTGCAAATCATAAAATATGATGCAACACATAAAATGCACATATAATGTCAAACTAAAATCCCCAAAAATATAAAATAAATAGGGACGGGTTTTGGGGTCGTTACAATCACTCCCACTTAAAGAAAATTCGTCCCGAATTTTAGGATAACTTACCAAACGAATCAAACAACCAAGGATATTTTCTCTCCATTTCATCTTGAAGCTCCCAAGTAGACTCTTTCACATTATGGTTCCTCCATACAACTCTAACAAGAGGAATACTCTTAGCTCTCAATTCTTGAACTTTAGAATCAATCACCTGAACTGGATGCTCCTCATAGGACATACTGGGTTCAATATCTTCAGCTATCTCAGATAACACATGAGATGGATCATACACATACTTTCGAAGCATAGAAACATGGAACACATTATGAATCTTATCAAGAGAAGGAGGTAACGCAAGACGATAAGCTCGATCTCTAACTCTTCCCAAAATCTAAAAAGGCCCAACAAACCTCGGAGCAAGCTTGCCTTTCTTCCAATATCTTTTAATTCCCACCTTTGGAAAAACTTTCAGAAACACAAAGTCACCATTTTCAAACTCAAGGTCTCGCCTCCGGTGATCAGCATAACTCTTCTGACGACTCTGAGCAATAGTCAATCGACCCCGAATAAGCTTAACCTTCTCAACTGAGTCATTAACCATATCAATCCCCCAAATCTTTGCTTCCCCAACTTCATCCCAACAAATAGGTAAACTACACTTTCTTCCATACATTTCTTCATAAGGAGCTATCCCAATACTCGACTGAAAACTGTTATTATAAGCAAATTCTACGAGAAGCAAATGAATATCCCAAGAATCTGCAAAATCAACTGAACAAGCTCTCAACATATCCTCAAGAATCTGAATGGTCCTTTTTGACTGGCCATCTGTTTGAGGATGAAAAGCAGTACTGAATCTCAATTCTGAACCCAAAGCCTTCTGAAATGCTTGCCAAAGCTGAGAAGTGAATCTAGGATCACGATCAGAAACAATGGTAACTGGAACTCCATACAACTTCACTATCTCATTAATATACAACGTAGCAAGCCTTTCCATAGAATAACCCATCTCAATAGGTAAGAAGTGAGAAGACTTTGTCAATCTGTCTACGATCACCCAAACTGCATTATGCCTTCTCCGAGTACGAGGTAACCCTATCACGAAGTCTATAGTAACATGTTCCCACTTCCATTCTGGAATCTCTAATGGTTGAAGCAATCCCGCGGGCCTTTGATGCTCAGCTTTAACTTGTTGACATGTTAAACACTTCGACACATAATCCGCTATTTCCCGCTTCATGTTGTTCCACGAAAACTGTTGCTTCAAATCTTGATACATTTTAGTACTCCTGGGATGAATAGTATACCTCGACTTATGGCCTTCCTCGAGAACTTGAAGTTTAATTCCATCAACATTAGGAACACACAATCTACCTCTGAAAGTCAATACTCCTTCAGAACTGAGAGAAAAGTCTTCAAATCTTCCATCTTTGATTTTACCCATTATTTTTACTAATTCGGGGTCATCTTTCTGAGCATATTTGATTTGTTGAATTAAGGTTGGCAATACTCTGATATTCGCAAATACAGCCCCATGCATTGATTCATAAGGACACCAATCTCGAGCATCTTCTAACATTTTCCATTCCCGGACCATCAATAAAGCTACATAAGACTTCCGGTTAATAGCATCAGCTACCACATTTGCCTTGCCCGGATGATAAGAAATGGTGCAATCATAATCCTTCAACAGCTCCATCCATCTACGCTGTCTATTATTCAACTATTTCTGGGAGAAAAGATACTTCAAACTCTGATGATCTGTGAAAATCTCAAATTTTGCTCCAAATAGATAATGCTTCCATTTGTGTAACGCAAAAACAATCGCTGCCAGCTCCATGTCATGGGTTGGATAATTCTGCTCACTAGGTGTTAACTTCCTTGAAGCATACGCAATTACCTTCCCACTTTGACCTTTTTGTGGCTGGGGATTTAGCTCTAATAGCTTGGAAAAAGTTTGCTCAACTTCTCGGTGGTACTCTCAGAATAGGTAACCTCAGACAACTTCTTTGTGCATGGTGGTTTGAGGTTCCTCGCACCATATCTTCTCTTGGTAGGTGGCTGCTCTCGGTACTCCCGGGGTTGATTTGTTTGAATTTATGGTGCCAAAGGAACAAATGGCTCTTTGAAAGCATTAAACCTTCATCTCATTCTCTCATCTCTTTTATTATCAAACAAGTAACGGACATAGTGGTAGCAAACAAGCTGAATTTTGAGAGTTCCCCAGTTGATTTGCATATTATTGATGTCTTCAAGATTCAAATAGCATATCCTCGTCTTCCTGTAATTCGCATTGTTCGTTGGTCCAGTCCTGATGTTGGCATTTACAAATTAAATATTGATGGTGTCTCTAGAGGTAATCCTGGTGAAGCTTCCGGAGGTGGCATTTTTAGAAATTCGCATGGTAATCTTATTTTCGCCTTCGGTAACTATTATGGTTCTAAAACTAACATGTGGGTGGAAGCTAGGGCTGCTCTTAATGGTTTGTTATATGCTTGTGAGTTTGGTATTACAAATGTTTGGTTAGAGGTGGACTCCGAGGTTCTAGTGAAGATTATAACCAAGGTTTATCATATTTCGTGGGAAATCTACAATTTTATCCAGCGAATTCATTTCATTATGGGCATCATTCATCTGCGAGTTACTCATATTCTGCGGAAAGGCAATGGTGTTGCTGACGGTTTGGCTAATGAGGCGGCGAATCGCAAGACTAATCTCGTGTGGTATCATCATTCCGAGCTTCCTCCTTCATGTCATGGGGCTTACACCCTTGATAAAATAGGAGTTCCGTCTATTAGGATTTAGTTTTTCATATGGCTAGATTATTGTTTCAAAATTTATCTTATTTAAGCCCCCACCCCTATATTTGTAGAGGAACTTACAATCTGTGTATGTCCTCCTCTCTTTTGCTTCCTTTTGGTGGTTTGTGGCCGTCATGTCCCACACCGTGTTTGTATTTTTTGATTGATCAATAAAATTTAGGGAGGTACCGTCCTCTTTTCGCTGAAAAAAAAGGTTATTCTTTGGTGCCGGCACGTGTTGCCAAGCATGGTTGAAGTTCAGTATAACTCTAGTTTGGTTTTTCAATAGTTAAGGCGGTTAGCCTATGGTCGTTTTTAGTATTCTTTTGTCGAGCAAGTGTAGCTCGTGTATTATACATGTTTATGGATAATGATAGTATTAGCAAGCGTCATGTCTGTTTTATAGCAAGGTTTACGCGCCTGGTTTGTGGTTCTATATAGGACCTCAGAACTCGGGTCGCGTCAGATCAAGTTGAGAAAACTATAGACACTCAACCTCTGATCAGCAGTTCAGGAGGAGAAGACCAACTTGCATCTGTTGAGCAAACTTCAGATACTCAACATGCTGATGAAGTTGCTGCTAAGGATTTGACTATCTCATGAGGTGTTCATGCTGATGAACCTGAAGCCATTGCTCCCGATGATCCAACTACTGACACTCATCCCCTTGAGACAACTTCAGACACTCAAGTTATTATTCCAGCTGCTGCTCTTGCTGACTTACTCCCTGTTGTTTCTGAGCCAACCTCTTCTTCTATAATTCCCTTGCAGGTTATCATTGTTGAGTCGACTGGCCTTCGAGAGGTTGTTGAGTTAGGAGGAGGTGCTGATGTGGGTGTTGCCGATATGGATGCCCAAGTTGCTGCTGAGCTTCAGTTTGAAGAGTTTCAGTTATCTTTATTTGCTACTGATCCCTTATTCAACCAGCAAGCCCCTCTCCATCTTCCTGCTGCTAAAGAAGAGATCCCTGATGAGATAGACCCTGAAGACTTTATGGAGTCGCCAGCATTTGTGAATGAGGAAGCCAAGGACACAGCTCCTCCTGACTACATCTATGAGGTACATGCCAAGGATATGATGTGCTCCAATTGGTACACTACCAGCATCTCTATCCCATCTGATAAATTCGGCAGGCCTCTTCTTATCCTTCACGAAAAGCTCTCCTACCGATATACTCTTCAGCGCATTCCTACTCCCTTCGGTAAGGAACATCCTTTCCTCGCTGGTTCAACTAGCCAGCAACCAATTTTCTTGCCATGGGACAAAAGGGAGCACGTGAAAGGCAAAACACCGAAGGTGTCCAGATTAAAGCAGAAGCCATGCTATGAAATCATACATTCCTGGCCCGGGACGTTGAAGATTGGAGATCCTGTACCCTCTGCTGGTGAATTTCCAACAGAGGTGTGCATTAACTCTAATGGCTGGATGAGAAGACGCATGATGATCAACAGCAGATTATATGATATTCTAGAGGTTCGTGCTGTGAATGCAAGAGGAATTCCTTACTTGGTAAGATCTGCTGCCCTTGCTTCCACACTTTATCTCTTCTCATGGTGATAGCGTGCCGACCACCTGGTCTACAACTCAAGGCTGATGAATGTCGGTTTGATGACCATGGTTCTAGAGGATCATTCTTGCCTTAACTTAATTTTGGAGATCTTTCTCTCTATGGAAGACAATGGCGTATTCCATCTACCGGAGAGTCGTGTCCTCATTGTCCATCCTGACTTCCCTTTACCGATTCTCCGTGCCAACCGTTTTGTTGATGTTGATTTTGAATTTATCTCTGCTGCTGTTCTTGTTGAATTCTTTGCCGATGCTGAAGCTGTTCTCCAGCAACTTTTGCCTCTGCCATCTACTCCAATTCCTCTTCCATCCTCTCTTTTGCCAATTATCTTATCTTCTGATGATGAGCTGTCTATAATTCCTTTCTCTGCTGCTGATGTACTTATTGAAGATGCTGACTTAGTCAATGATGATTTCATGCCTTCATTCGTCGTCTCAGCTCCTTTCAATATTGTTGAACCGGTTGTTATTGAGAAGTCCATCGTGCTGAATAGTATGTTTGAATACTTCAGTCACATTGAAGGCGATGCTACTTATATGCAAGTACCGGTTACTCATGCCGATCTGGGCAATGCTGGTCACTTCCTTCATGACAACATGCAACGTTTATTTGAAGATCTCTCAGCTCAAGTGGTTAAATCCAATCCGGAGGAGAAAGCTTCCAAAGAGAAAAGAATTCAAGACTTGAAGGATCTTCTGGAAAATAGAGAATCAAGACTGATTGCTCTTTCAGAAACCTTGGGATCTATGTTTTCTACTCAGAAGCAACTGATTTCCGAGCAAAGATCTCAAGTTGATGACCTGGAAAAGTCTGAGAAAAATCTTGCTGCTGCCAATGCTGCTCTTGCCAATGCTCACTTGAAGATTGCCGCTCTTGAGGCAAACAACTTGATGCTGACAGAAAGGTTGAAGAGCGCTTAGAGGAGACAAGATAAGAAGAAAAGGAAAGATGAAAAAGAAGAAGAGTCAAAGGCAAAGAAGAAGTCAAAGCGTACCGATTCTACTTCAACGGTTGCTCCTGACTAGCAAGCTGATCCTGTTGTTTCTTGAGTCAATGTAACCAATGAAATAGATATCTTTCAAGACCTTCAAAGATATATCTTACACCTTCTTTGCTAACCATTATTTTTGTGTGTGTAAATATTTATGTTATGTTCTTGAATTTATCTGCTGCTATCTTGCTAACATTTCATGCAGATTAATTCCTTGCCGACCCAAGTTATCGGCATTCCTATTCTATCCTCTTTTCTTTTATTTCTTATATTTTATTTTATTTTATTTTATTTTATTTTACCTTTTCTGAACATCACGTGTGACTTGGCTTAGGGAATGATAATAAATAGACCACTCTAAAAACATTCTTTTACTAAGCTAGGATAGATGTTTTGATAAAGGGTGATTGGACTTAAGCAATTAGGAGGAGATTGTTGTTCAAATATATGTATATGAGTTAGAATTGCTTAAACCCAATCATAGTTAACACTTAGGATCCCCCAATTTTTGTTCAATATCTTTAGGATTCCTAGTGTCCAGCGCAGGTGTAACTCAACTCTTCAAACCAAGGCAAACCAGCTTGAGGACATCAGAAAACAAATCAGCAAGACAAGTACCAAGTTGCTGACCAGGGACATGATCAGTATACACACACGTCACCGGCAACTCTGCAATCAGCAAGGAAAAACTGAAGCTTACTGGTAGTCAACTCAAGATATTTTTCATATGAATATCCCCAGGTTACATCGTTCCTACGTTAATTGACTTTACCGATTGCTTTGTACGACCTTACTGTAAGTAGTTAAACTGTCTCTGCTACATTTTCTGCGCCAGTCTGACACCGAGCTACTTCTAGCTCTACTCTGTCTCTTACTTGCTTTTTGCAGGTAACCAGTTGAGACAAAGGGGTCCTGTCCCATCAGACTTTTGCAGGCATGCGTATCGTCGCCATTAATGCTGGAGATAGCGCATTTAATGCTCCTTACCTAACCGGCTGGAAATTCAAGTTACAACCCTTCTCTCCCAAGACTCAAGTCATTTACTTATCCTATAAATAGAAGATTCAGAGCATTAAAGAAGGGTGGTGCATTAAAGATAGCTGAATAGTTTGAAGCATTCATTGAAGCTCAAACATTCTTTGTCCAAGAAATCATTAGACATTTAATAGGACATACACTTGTGCACAAACTCATCAATATTGTCAGTATTCCCAAACTAGATTATTTAAGGAATACATTATTTGATTTTTCACACACCAACCTATGTGAGATAAGTTCTTTTGGACTTGCTGCTAAAAAAACACTTGGTCAGTATTTGTATCATGATCCATTAGTGATTCCTAGAGTTTAGCTCTTTGTATCCGGTAACGCCGTGCTTGTAATAGACTAGGGAAATCTAATAGTGCTCTTAACACAAATCTAAGTTCTGACCAAACTTGGTAGAGGACGTAGCAGTATTTACACTGTGAACCTCTCCAAATACTCGTGTCTCTTTGTGTTTACCTTATTACTGCTTTGTCATTGCCGGTTGGAAATCTATCACCAGCAACTTCATATTACATACTGATTCATTGTCATTTCCATTGACCAATCTCTTGAAAATGCATTGAACTTTTAGAAACTACTTTGTGTTAAAACCAAGATCTCAAAATCTTTTCATACTGATTTTGTGTGACTTAAACTTAGTCACATCCTCTCCGCTGCACTTACTGATTATTGGTTGCTTGCCGATTAGTGACTTTGCTTTTTAAAGTGTTTTTTTTTTGAAAAGTTTTCAACTAGTCTAATCACCCCCCCTCTAGCCTGTTTTCCTACCAATTGGGCCTAACATCTACACTCCTGTCCAAGGCATGACTCTAGCTGAAGCTTTTGAGGCCCTCGAGTCCAAAGGGCAAATTACCCCTCTACAAGGGTACAAGCCCAAGATGATTACCTCCAACCATGCTCATCACAAATGGTGTGACTATCATCAACATAGTGGCCATGTTACCGAAGAGTGCTTTAGCCTCCGCAACATTGTTCAAGACCTCATCGACAAAAAGGAGTTCATAGTTCCTAGTGAGCGTGAAGTTCATGTAATAAAGCTAGGCGAGAGTGAGGAGACCACTCATTCAATTCCCATTGTGAATGAGGGATCGAAAGATATGAATGAAATTGATAATTCTTGCTACGTTGTGACTTATGATGAGATAATGAGGGAAGTCTTAGAGAATAGGAAAAAGAAGCAAAACGGTAGCGTCAACATGCTAACTCGATCTGGCAGGGTCATAGCAAGCAATCCCATCACTTCAGCGGCAAGCACCTCTTCTCCAATATCGCAAACTCGCGACACGCCCAAAGATCCTTTATTAGTTCAACTCAAGAAGACTCAAGCAAACATATCCATTTGGGACCTCATCGCTGTTAGTACCTGATCTGAAGATAAATGACTTCTTAGACCTTCAGGAACTTCTAAGGACCTTTTAGGAAATTATAACATGACAGGGACTTATCCGGTAGCTTTCCAGAGTTCTAGATGGACGAAATCAGTTATAGATGAATTCCATCAGGATATTGACCAAATCCCGAGAACAAAGTGATGAGAATTTACTGAGATCTTGATAACCACGCTATCCGGCGACACTGGCCATGCGGCCAGTGTAGGAGTTGCCGCGAGGCCACTCTTCAACCCCAGTTCCCTATCAATAGGTGCCTCCAGCCCCAGGAATCAACACACAATTCATTCTGCGAGTTTCAGAGTCAAAACTGACGAGAAAACACCAAGTTGAAGCCTTTCTGGCACCCTCTAAGCCTCTTCGAATCATCAAGAAGCTTCAATCATAGTTCTTACTGATCAAGGTAAGTCTCATAACCCTTTTTATTATGTTCTTAGGCTAGATCTATTTTATGAATGTTTTTATTATGTTTATACATCTATATTCATATGTTCTTCATGCGTTCTTCATGTTCTTAGTCTAGATTGATAATATATGCCATGTTTAGGGTAGCGATCTTCATGTTTATATGTTCATTCATATCTATTCATGATGTTCTTATTATTATGCTAGATCTATGACTTATCCATGCGTAACATACTAGATCTAGGGTTTTAAACCCTTTTGTGTGCATATAACATAGCCAATGATGATCCTAGGGTTTCATCAAACCTAATAAGATCTAGGAACTACTTCTAACCCTAATTCCCCCTCTTTATGCATGATCCCGCTTCATCATCTCTATTCTAAATTATAAATGAACTACGCTGACCTGAGCTTCTCACGTTGAGAAGAACGTAGGCAATCCTCAGATTCGGTCTCAAACACTAACACACGCACACACATTGATCATGATAGAAAGACCGATTCGTCGGGCAATAGGAGTGATCACTATTATATTCTTCTATTATTGTAATTTGACCCCTGAACCTTATTATTCTCATAAATGTTTTTTTCAATGTTTTAACTACAAATAAAACAACATGGAGACTCTCAATTTCAATCACGCGTATTCACAGTGGCGACTCTGCTGGGGACTATTTGTTTTTGAAAACCTTTTTCAAAACTAAAGAGGGTCTGACTTTCATTACTTCGTGATTTTGTGTGTGTTCTAACTACCTCGCGCGCTCTTTTCTTTAAAAAACTGCACTTCTGCAATTTTTGGCATTTCTGTAACTATCATCCGTACGCTGGTTTTGGATCCGTCCGCCTCCCTTTAAGCCGTACGGCTCCTCTTTTCTGCAAAACTGGTTCTAACGATTTCCTGCAGGTTTATGTGTTCATACCATGCTTAAATACTATAGATCTGCTCTGCTTATGTTTATTTCATGCTTAGATACTATTACTATGAATTGTCATGCTAGTAGACTTCTATCATGCATTGCACATCATTCCTATAAATCGTAATCAAATCGCACACTACCACTAGTCCGTGTCACACTGCACACCCTACTCCGGATAATCCGCTGAGTGCACAACTTAGGCGATCCTGTCGTCTCTGTCTTCGTGGCACCCGGTTTACTTAACTCACCGTGTACGCTTGCGAGCGGTTGAGGTTAAACCTTATCCGTGTCTAAACGATGCACCTTGATCGAGTTAAGAACACTTATCAAAACAGTAATCTTAACCTTACTAAAATCATTCATCATGCTGCATGAGTCTACCTTAGATCAACTCTTCTAGTCAACCTTCGACCCGTCTAGGTCAAACCCGTTACTCTGACCCATATAGGTCAATCTGTCCTTGACCCGTCTAGGTCAACCCATCTAGGTCAGTCCATCTCCGACCCATCTAGGTCAACCCGTCTTTAACCTGTCTAGGTCAAACCTGTTACCTTAACCCGTTACCTTAACCCGTTTAGGTCAACCCGTCTTTGACCCGTCTAGGTCAAACCCGTTACCTTGACCCGTCTAGGTCAATCCTTCATCTTGACCTCACCTTTAGTCAAGCTAACCAACCTTAGATGACCTACCTCTTGACCTACCCATGTCCAACCTTGCCCGACTCATTCAAGTCAAAAACCACCTTTCATAGGGTCCCTCCACCTGTTATCTTGACCAAGGACCGAGTCATCTCTCTTTCTTTTTGACCTCTACGGTCATCTTCTAATACTATGGTTTTCAAATAATCACTGACCTCTTGCGGTCACTCTCTCACTTGTTTTACTTAACTCGAACTACGGTGACATGAGCCTCTCATTGTGTGGGACCTCTCCCGCATGGTAAGGGGAACGTAGGCAGCTACCAGCCTGGTCAAACTTTTAGTCTTTTCATTCAAAGAACATTTCAAAAATACGAAGATCGAGTCTTTTCATAAAATGATTTTATAAACGATGCCTTGTCATTAATTATAAGTCTAATTAAATTCAAATACTTAACTCTTCCGTAACAATTACAGAATCCTACATCATGTCTGCCGAAGGGGTTAGCACAGTCACAACCGAAGCTGCCACCCAAGGTCTCGAGACAACTCTCCACCCCAACTCCATTCTCAATGAACAAGCAGCCCACTTCTACACCGTTCTCAATGAGCAAGCAGTCCATCTTAACACCACCCTCAACAAGCAAGCGGCCCACTTCGAGACAATCCTCAATGAGCAAGCAACCCTCTTTCTGACCACTCTCAATGAGCAAGAAGCCTACTTCGAGACTTTCCTCCTCAAGCAATCAGACCACTTTCAGAAAGAGATGTACAAGGCTCGAAAGGACACCGAGGAGCGTCTCCAATCCGATATCTATGGCATCTAAGAGTACCTCAACTGCACTCTCTCTCCTACTCAGTTTCAACACCCATACGTTCCTCAAATGTATGGGCCACCACAGACTTTCCCCGTTGGGATGCCTCCTACGACTACCCATCAGCAAGGGATACTGGTGCCTAAACCACCTTCCAAGATGGTTCGTGACAAGAAGGAAGAGTGTGAGTACGATGATTTGGGTATGCAATTAGACAAATGCTTCAAAAGTCTAGTTCAAGCCAGCAAGTTATCTCCTCTACTCAACTACAAACCAATCGTTGCATGACAAGACTTGGATCCCTCCAAATATTGCAAGTATCACCAATACGTTGGACATGACACCGAGAATTGCCTCCAACTGAAAAGGAAGATCCAAAGCCTCATTGATAGCGGAGCCATCACCCGCCAGTGGAATACATGGGCGTGAGCAAAGTCTACACCGGGGCTACCTCCTTCAAAAAAAAAATATATATATAAAAAAAAGTCTTTCAGTCTTCGTAGGGTCTAGAGAGTCTTTAGTCAAAGTCCACCTTGGACATTAGTCTTTTATTTTACTAGCAAAAGTCCACTTTGGACACTAGTTAGATTGTTAAAAGTCCACCCCGGACTAGTCAATTTGAGTCTTTTAGTTTCAATAATAAAAGAGTCTTTATTTCTTCTCTCTAGACTTGAGACATAATCTTGCATATATACATCAATTTCATGAAAATTGTATTAATCTCAATTGACAATTGATTGCTATATCTTTATATGATGAATTAATTGCAAACATATTCATTAATAAAGACTCATTAAAAGGTAAATGGACCCACAAACCATCATACATAATAATTAAATAATCAAATAATCTCAAAATAACAAACGCTTTGATCAATCGAATCATTTTTCTTTTCTCTATATGCCCTCTCTATACCTACCCTCATACAAATTCACCGTATACCCTCTCAATATACTCCCCTCGTGTACACCCACCATGTTCACCCTTTATATACACTCCCCTCGTGTACACCCACTGTGTACACCCCTTCTTCATATACTCTCCCTGTGTACACCCTTTATACATACCCCTCGTATACACCCACTGTGTGCACCCATTGAATACCCCTCATATACACCTCCACCTTCCCATGAAAGAGACGACATTGCAAAGTTTCTCACCATCGAAGAAGTGGCCGCACAATCATAGAGGATGTTCGTTCCCATCACGACTACAATATAACGATGCACTGGGGCTGTCTGTCCTCCTCGAAGATGTTAACAAAATACTAGGGGCTATTCAAACCTCCTCTACAACTTCTACCTCCTAGAGGTGAAAAGCGAACTAGGGGCTCATCTTGCCCAATGTCTCATATGTATATATATATATAAAAAAAAACAAAAAAAGCTCGCTAGGTTGAAACCCACAACGGGCGGCTTAGGCAAAAATTAGAGCAAATGCAAAAAAAAGAAGCCAGCTAGGTTGAAAACCCGCAAGGGTGGCCTAGGCAAAAATAAGGGTCTGCACAAAGAAATAAAATCAAAACAAAGAAAAATAAAAGGGGCTATCATCATAGGAAAAGTAAAAGTCCCACTTTTTTTTCACTTCTTATTTTCTATTTTTCTTTCTTTTCTCCAAGAAGCTCAACTCGACAGTAGCGGTCCAAAGCGACAACTACAAACGAAGCTGTCCAAAGAAACTAACGACAATGGAGCAGACCACCACTCAAACCCGGTATCATCATCAACCGGGCAACCACTCAAAACCAAACACAACCCACCTTAGGCCAACTTTCTTTCTTTTCTCTCTTCCCACATATACCCACTCAAACCCGGTATCATCATCAACTGGGTCATCCTCGAACTACGCGGACTTGAGCCTCTCACACCGAGAGGAACATAGGCAACCTCCAGGTCCGGTCCACAAAATATACACAACCCACTTTGAGCCAACTTTCATTCTTTTCTCTCTTCCCCATACACTACACTTTCTATTCTTCTTCTCGATTAATCAAGGCGTTTATTATTTCTAGACTACTTGTCTAAAACATAATCATAAGATACATAACTAATCAACGAGGTCCATTCTCGAGCAATCAAAAGACAATTCTGAATTAGATAATTTTTAAATATCTCGACAAGTCTTTTGTTCTACAATCTAGGAAAGAGCTAAACACTTAATTTCTGTCAAGCAAGGGCTTCCTTCCTTTTGTACATATATACTTCTCATGTCCAAAGAGTCTAAGCACGAGAACTTCCTCTCTCGTTTTTCTCTCTCTCTCTCTCTCTCTCTCTCTTCTCTCGCCATAACGAAAAGGCTCCTGCAAGTCGTCCGTACAATTCTGCCTTTTTCTTTATTTTGAGTCGACTGAAATATGTATAAAAAAATCGACGCAAAAAGAATATACCCACCTAGATTGAAAACCCACAAGGGCGGTCTAGAGAAAAAACAGGGTGTTTCTAAAAGGAGATAGGATCCCCCACCTTATGCCCTCACCAAACTGGGGCTGCCCCAACGGAATTTGACCGACTACCGATGCTCCAACAAGATCACTCTACACGAAAGGTCATCTCTTCATCAAAGTTCAACATGGCTGACTGATGGATGGGTTTTATACTTATTTATTGGATATATTCTAGACTTATTCTTAGTGAAATCCATGAGTTTTGGTTATTTAATAATTGTTTTAGTGTTTATTTAGAAAACAGGTAAAACATGTGGAAAGTACATAAAGAAGAGTAAATATGGCGAAATTTATAACTCCAAGGACTTAAAGTAATTTAGAGAAGAGTGAGGACTGCTGTGAAAATCTGGAGTGTTCAAGGATCATACTGGCTGTTCTGAAACTTGAGGGACCAAACTGAAATTATCTAGAATTTGAGGGACTTGATGCAGAAGAAAAGGTAGAAGATAATGGAAATGAGCTAATGTTGAGCTCCAAAGGTGTGGATTAGACTTTAGGGGTCAATTGGAGCCCAATCTTTGTTAACATGATTAGTTGGGCTTAAATAAGTGGGCCAAATGTTTGAGCAGTTTCTGGAATAATTTTGTTCGGCTATTATCTACGTAATGACAGTCGAGATGGTGTTTATTTCCGCGTTGGGATGAAGGTAAGGATGTGATCTTTCATATGACTACTTATGGTGTGTTTTTGGACAAGTATTTGAAGAGTTGTGCCTGTTTGAATCTGACTATTCAGATTGGCCAAATTTACATTGTTTTCTTCACCTAGTTCTTATCTTTATTTTCTTATCTCTTAATAAATTTTTTTTATTTTTTTTTTGGCGAAAGGAGACGGTACTCCCTAGATTTTATTGATAATAAATAAGAAAGGATACAAGCAAGGTGGGGGACATGATGGCCTTAACCACATGGGAAAAAATACAAGGGGGGAGGCCTTACACAAGTTGTAAGGTCCTCTACAAAAAAGGGAGGGATGACTATTAAAAGAGGAAAGCAATCTATACAAAATTCTAGCCATAATACAAAACTATCTCTTAATAATTAATTTCTAGTTTATCCTAACTTGGAAGGATGTTCCAAGAGTAGTATAAATACCCTACAAGATGTAGTTGTAAGGCATTGAGTGATTGAATAAAATTTTCCTTTGTGAGTTTGCGAACTTACTTCAATTCTTGCGAGAATTGTTCTTAAGCCTTGCGAGGTTTAAACCCCTTTCTGCCCTTGCGAGGATAGACCCCAGTCTTGCGAGATTAGGTTTATCTAGTTTTAGCTCTTGTTCCTTGCGAGGTTCTTGAGTTAATCCGTATCCTTTTTTTTATTCTGAAAATACACAAGTTTATATATCAAATTGGTATCTAGAGCCCGGTTATAAACAGCCTTCTTAGCGTTGTTTAGTTCGTGGGAGTTGAGATGGCAAGTAGAGGCATTTTCTGTGATGATGAAGAGATATGGAGTCGTTTAGAGGCATTAACAACATCGGTGGAGAGCATGGATGCAATGATGCGTCAGTAGATTGATCTTAATCTCCGTAATGCAAGAGGGAGAAGTCGACATGATTCTAATTCAGATGATTCAAGAAGTCCACCAAGACGTCGTGCTAGATATGATGATGATCGTGGGCTGAAGTTAGATGCTCTAGAATTTCAAGGTGATTTGGATCCCGGGATGTTTCTTGATTGGCTAAGGCAGATTTAACGTGTCTTTGACTATAAGGATTTCGATGAACACAAGAAGTTTAAAGTGGCAACCGTCAAGTTGACGAAGCATGCTTCTTTGAGGGTAAGACCAGAATCGATACATGGGAAAAGTTGAAGAAACATCTTAAGAAGCGGTTCTTACCAAGGGATTTTGAGCAAGAGCAATACTTAAAACTCACTTCTTTGCAGCAAGTGAACCTTACCGTGAGTGAATATGTTCGTGAATTTGAGAAATTAATTATTTTTTGTGATCTTGGAGAAAGGGAAGAGATGAAGATAGCAAGGTTTATCAAGGGTTTATCTCCCCAATTGCACCAAAAGGTGGAAGTTCATCCTTATTCAACTTTTGATGATGTTTGCAAATTGGCTATCAAATTTGAGAAACAAGAGAAGAGCAAGAAGTCCACTATGGTACGTGAATATAGTAAAGTCTATAACAGCCCTTTGAAGCCTAATGCCGCATCTACTTCGAAGGAGGTCAAGAAGGAAGAGCCAAAGGAGAAGGGTAAGGCTGTTTTGGAGCCTAAGTTCAGGAGGTGTTATAAGTGTCAAGGTTATGGTCATATTGCAAATGAGTGCCCTCAAAAGCGCCACTCACTTTGCAAGATCTTGATCTGTTAGAACCAAGTTTTGTGGTCAATGAAGAGGAGGAAAAGGTTGCTGATTATGATGTGACTCCACCTAGTGAGAAGGAGATGCTTGTGGTGCGAAACCTTTACATCAAATCTAGTCCGGAGGAGCAAAATCAACGCAACCAGATTTTTCACTCTCGATGCAAGGTCGGTAGTAAGACTTGCAATTTTATTATTGATAGCGGTTCATTTACAAATGCTGCATCTAGTGAAATGGTGGAGAAACTTAAGCTTCCTACTACTACTCATCGTGATCCGTATACGCTAAATTGGTTGAATGATGATGGTGGCATTAAGGTTAAAAAAACAAGCACTCATTTCTTTTGTTGTTGGCTCGTATGAAGATGAGGTGTTATGTGATGTGGTTCCCTTGAAAGCTTGTCATTTGTTGGTTGGGAGGCCATGGCAGTTTGATCGAGATGTGTCGCATTAAGGAAAGAGTAATATTTATTCTGTTCTAAAGGGTAAAGAGAAGTACAACTTGAAGCCTTTAACTCCAAGAAAGGACATTCCAAAGCAAGAGAAGATATTCTTAAGTGCTAAGGAATTTATGGAGGAAGTTGAACCAGAAGATAAGTTGTATATCTTGTTTGTCCTTGATAGGTCCACTGCTCGGATGGACTCTTGTGATGACTTGCAGGTACAAAGGTTGCTTGAGGAGTATGGTGATGTGTTCCTGGATGAGTTACCACATGGTTTACCTCTAAAGCGTGGAATTGAGCATCATATTGATCTTATTCTTGGTGCTACACTTCCCAACAAACCAGCCTATCGTTGTAACCCCGAAGAAAGTAAGGAGTTGCAGAGGCAAGTGCAAGAGCTTATTGATCGTGGTTATGTTCGAGAGAGCCTATGTCCGTGTGGTGTACCGGTTCTATTGGTGAAAAAGAAGGATGGAACATGGCGCATGTGTATTGATAGCCGAGCTGTCAACAATATTACTATCAAGTATCGTTTTCCTATGCCGAGGTTAGATGATATGTTGGATGAGTTGCATGGAGCTCATATTTTCTCAAAGATTGATCTGAGATCTGGTTATCACCAAATGAGGATTCGTGATGGGGATGAATGGAAGACGGCATTTAAAATGAAGCAAGGCCTTTATGAATGGCTTGTTATGTCATTTGGGTTGTGTAATGCTCCTAGTTCATTCATGCGACTTATGAATGAGGGACTCCAACCTTTTTTTAATTTATTTGTTGTTGTTTATTTGGATGACATTCTTGTATACAGCAAGAACACGGAGGAACATCTTATGCATTTGAGAAAGGTGTTTGATAAGTTGAGAGAGCAGAAGTTGTATGGGAAACTTGAAAAATGCATGTTTATGGTGCCAAGTGTGACCTTCCTTGGTTACATAGTTTCTGGAGATGGTGTTCGTGTGGGTCCTTCCAAAGTTGAGGCTATTGAGTCATGGTCTATTCCCAAATCAACAACAGAGGTTAGAAGTTTCCATGGATTGGCATCTTTTTATCGGCGTTTTATTCAGAATTTTAGTTCTATTGTTGCCCCAATCACTGAGCTTACAAAGAAGGGAGAATTTGTGTGGACTTCAAATGCTCAAAAGGTGTTTGATGAAATCAAAAGTAAGCTATGTTCAGCTCCTATTTTGGCGCAACCAGATTTTGAGAAGTTGTTTGAAGTGGAGTGCGATGCAAGTGGAGTTGGCATTGGAGCTGTTTTGGTACAAGAGAAAAGACCAATTGCCTAATTTAGTGAGAAATTAAGTGGAGCAAGGCTGAATTATTCTGTTTATGACAAAGAGTTTTATGCTATTGTTTGAGCATTAGATCATTGGGCTCATTATCTCCGTCCCAAGCCATTTGTTCTTCATTCTGACCATGAAGCTTTGAAGTTCATACATGGGCAGTAAAAGTTGAATGCAAGACATGCCAAATGGGTAGAATTCTTGCAATTTTTTACTTTTTCTTCTAAGTATAAATCTGGTCTTTCTAATGTGGTTGCGGATGCATTGTCTAGGAGACATTGTTTGCTTGTTACTCTTGATGCAAGGTTGCTTGGCTTTGAGCAAATTAAAGAGTATTACAAATCTGATCCAACTTTTTCTCAAGAGATAGAGAGTCCTTTTGGCTTGTTCGTTGTACAATATGGTTTTCTTTTTAAGGGGAATCGGCTTTGTATTCCTAAATGCTCCATTAGGGAATTGCTTATGAGGGAAGCATATGGAGGAGGACTTGCTGGTCATTTTGGTGTGCAAAAGACTTACGAGATTCTTGGTGAGCATTTTTATTGGCCTAACATGTTTAAGAATGTGCAGGAGGTAGTGGCGAGGTGTGCTACTTGTCAAAAATCAAAGAGTTTCTTTCATAAAGGGCTCTATACACCTTTACCTGTGCTGGATCAGCCTTGGGATGATGTTAGCATGGATTTCATTGTTGGGTTACCTAGAACTCAAAGGGGGAAGGATGCTATTATGGTGGTGGTTGATTGTTTTTCGAAGATGAGTCATTTTTTTCCATGTCATAAGACGGATGATGCATCTCATATTGCAGATTTATACTATAAGGAGATTGTTCGTTTGCATGGGATTCCAAAGTCTATTGTTTCTGATCGGGACACTAAGTTCCTTAGCTACTTTTGGAAGACCCTATGGCGTTTGGTTGGTACTAAGTTGTTGTTTAGTACTTCCCATCATCCACAGACCGATGGACAAACAGAAGTGACAATAGGACTCTTGGAAGTTTATTACGTGGTTTGGTGAGTAGAACTACCAAAGATTGGGATGTTAAGCTTGCTCATGCTGAATTTGCATACAATAGAACTCCTTCATCTACTACTGGTCATTCTCCATTTGAGATTGTTTATGGTGTTAATCCGTATGTGCCTATTGACTTGATTCCTGTACCAAAGAAGGAAATAGTGAGCTTTGAAGCAAAGGAGAGGCAAGCTGCATTTATGAGGATTTGTGAGCAAGTTAAGGCTCAGATTAAGAAGGCAAATGCTAAGTATAAAGAAAGATCCAACAAAGCGCGTACTCAATATGTTTTTAAAGTTGGTGATCTTGTATGGCTGCATTTTCGCAAGGAGAGATTTCCTTCAAAAAGGAAGAACAAGCTTATGCCGAGAGCTGATGGCCCATTCCGAGTGTTGGAAAAGTATGGTGATAGTGCGTATAAACTTGAGCTACCAGATGAGTTTGGTAATGTGAGTGCTACTTTCAATGTTGGTGATATGTCCCCTTACTTGGATGACGAAAATTTGAGGGCAAATTCTTTTAAAGGAGAGGAAAATGATGCGGAAGCAAAGGTAGAAGATAATTGAAATGAGTTAATGTTGAGCTCCAAGGGTGTGGATCAGACTTTAGGGGTCAATTGGAGCCCAATCTTTGTTAACATGATTAGTTAGGCTTAAATAAGTGGGCCAAATGTTTGAGCAGTTTTTGGAATAATTTTGTTCGGCTATTATCTACGCAATGACAGTCTAGATGGTGTTTATTTCCGTGTTGGGATGAAGATAAGGATGTGATCTTTCATATGACTACTTATGGAGTGATTTTGGACAAGTATTTGAAGAGTTGTGGCTGTTTGAATCTGACTATTCAGATTGGCCGAATTTACATTGTTTTCTTCACCTAGTTCTTATCTTTATTTTCTTATCTCTTAATAATTAATTTCTAGTTTATCCTAACTTGGAAGGATGTTCCAAGAGTAGTATAAATACCTTACAAGATGTAGTTGTAAGGCATTGAGTGATTGAATAAAATTTTCTTTTGTGAGTTTGCGAACTTACTTCAAATTTGCGAGAATTGTTCTTAAGCCTTGCGAGGTTTAAACCCCTTTCTGCCCTTGCGAGGACAGACCCTAGTCTTGCGAGATTAGGTTTATCTAGTTTTAGCTCTTGTTCCTTGTGAGGTTCTTGAGTTAATCCATATCCTTTTCTTTTTATTCTGAAAATACTCAAGTTTACGTATCAGGACTGTTCTGTAATTTCTGAAAGCTGGAAGACTGAACTGGAATTTATGAAAATATCAGGGACCTTTGAGGAATTTTCGGATTTCAGCCTTGAAGAGCTTAAAAATATGTCCAAATCTTGGAGGAAAAGGAAGAAGATGTTTACTTGTTTAGTTAGGATTGTATTATTGTTTCCTTATCCTTTTCTTTTCCTTATTATTTTACAATTCCTTTTATGTTTAGGTTTGTTTTTTCTATAAATACTGCCTAGATTAATTGTAATAGACATTCATTCATACATCCATAATCCATAATTCATAATTCTATTCTTCCTCCATATTAATTCTAGGGATTATTTCTTTGTCTATGAAGACTTAATTTCTTCATCTATGGATTAGAGGTAACATGTATTTATTCTTTATGCTTTAGTTAATTTATTTTTGATCTTTTTGTTGGGTTCTTCAAAAGTGTTTTTTTATAAAAGTTTTCTTGCTACACTTTAATGCGAAGATTAGATTGGCTTTTTAACTAATTTGTGTATAAGGATTTCAAGTGATTGATTGAGATATACAAAGTCCGACTTTTGAAGAATATAATCTAGATTTGCAAAGTGATTTCTTATCAAAATTGTAGATTCAATATTCCTAGGGTTTTAATGGGTTCTTCGAATATTACGCGGACTTTGCAGAAAGTGTAGTATTTGGAGAATACTAAATTGTAGGATGTGTGAAGGCCCAATTTTACTTGCGTGAATGAATCCCCAACATTGATTGATAATATTATTAGCTTGGCATATTGATGATATACATGTGAATCCAATTCATAGAAAATTTCCTCCATATATCCATCCATTTATTTATATTTGTTTTGTTTAATTAGTTTATTTTCCTTTTTAGTTTAATAATTCGAAACCAATCAAATATTTTATTTTAGTGCTATTTAAATTACTATCTATCACAAGTCTCTGTGGGATCGACCCTCGCTTTCGCGCGTTACTACTACGGTAACTAGTGCGCTTGCTAGGTATTTATTACAAGTGGAGTTTTTCTCTATCACTGACCTCTTTCAAGAGCCCCCATCAAACTGGGGCTACCTCAACGGAATTGGGCCGATTACTGATGCTCCCCACAGAAAGTCATCTCTCTCCATCAAGGCTCAACATGGGAGGGCTAATTTGAAATGCTCCCAACAACCTGGGGCTTCCCCAAAAGGATTTAGGTCAACTACATGACTACTCATATTTTTTTTTTGGCGAAAGGAGGGCGGTACCTCCCTAGATTTTATTAATATAAAGGAAAATGTACAAGCATGGTGGGGGACATGACCACCTCAACCACCAGAGTTGACATAAAGGGGGGAGTTCTTACACAACTTGTAAGATCCTCTACAAAGAAGGAGGGGAATAAAGCTATAAACAATAATAAAAAAAAATACAAAAACCTAGCCATAAAAACCTATTTAGATCTAATATAAGGGGTCCTTGCTTTATCAAGAGAGATCAGCCCTTGACAATGCCGAGGAAGCTCATTAACCATGACAAACTCAAAATTCTGCTCTTCATCCGCTGCAATGTTTGCTAAACAATCAGCCACACTATTACCTTCGCGATAAATATGGGTGACCCGAATGTTCATAATATTCATTAGGCGATGAATTTGAGAAATGATATACCCGATGGATCAAGGAATATGATATTCCTTTATAATAATATGAGTAAGCACTTGGGAATCTAATTCCAACCAGACACGATGGAAGCCTCTAGAATGAGCAGCCACTAGACCATCTCGAGCTGCTTTAGCCTCCGCCACCATATTAGACTCGAACCCATAAAAAGAAGAGAACCCGTAGATAAACTGGCCATTATCATCACGAAGAATCCCCCCTCCCGAAGCAAGACCGGGATTCCCTCTTGAAACCCCATCCGTATTAATCTTTATCTCATTGGGAGATGGAGCTTCCCAAACAACCGTTTTAAGATTCGGTTGTTTAGGAGAGAAAATATGCACATGAAATTTATTCAGAAGGTATGAATCATCATAAGAATGATGGAAGGAAAGAGAGAAAGCTGACGCGATAGACGAAATCTGCATGCAAACATTATGAATAATGGAGTTAGGATTCATTACTGTGCCTTCAAATCTGCTCTTATTACGAGCAATCCAAAGTTCCCAACATATGAGGGCTGGAATAACGGTTGTGAGCCACTTAACGAATGAAGAAGATGAGTTGCAGCCACACCACCATCGAGTAAGGGTTTGATTAAGAGAACCCCTAGACATCCGAATGCCACACATCAAGGCGAAATGATCCCAAACCGAGATGGCAGCCTCACCATTTGATAAGACGTGCATAACTAACTCTTCCTTATGATCTGAACAACATTCATATTTTGAGGCACCTTGGACACCCCCTTTCTTGACCAAATCATCCGTAGGGAGACCGTTATTAAGAGTCCTCCAAAGAAAAACCGCAATTTTTCTTGGGATGTATTTATTCCAGCAGTAAGAATGAAGAGCTGAAGTGGTCCTACTATTTCGGCATTCCTTCCAAGCAGAGCTGACAGTGAACTTTCCAGAGGGAGAAGGCAACCAGATAGGGACATCCGGAGAGTCAGAAATTTGGATGCTGTGAGACTGAATAATAGATAAAAGCTGATCTCCATAGTTTTCTCTAATAAAGTCAGAACGAGGGATCCCATTCTCAAATAAAGAGAAGATTTCTGAATGAGCATGAGGAAGATTACCCATATGACCATTTAACCAATTATCATGAATAGAAAGATGACCCCGCCCAACTCGCCAAGCTAACCGCTGCTCTATAAGAGGTTTAGCAGCCACCATGCGCTTCCAAATATGAGAAGCATAAGAGGGAATAGTAGCATCCATAGGATGAGATTCCCAACAATATTTAGCAAGCATAAGGGAGGTCCAAAGGGAATCAGAAGTCCGTAGGCGCCACCATAACTTCATAGAAAAAGCCATGGATATGTCCTCAAATTTTCGGATGCCCAAGCCACCTTCATCCACAGGCCAGCTCATTGTGTCCCAAGAGAGCCAATGGCACTTCTTATCACCATCAATATTGCTCCAGAAGAACCGAGCAATAATCTTCTCAATAGCATGAATGACGCCTTTAGGGGGATCAATAACATAAAGATAATAGATGGGGATAGCAGCTAGGCACGATTGAATTAACGTTAATTTTTCTCCCAGGGATAGAAGTTTTCCTTTCCATGAGGCAAGCCTATTCTCCATCTTTCGAATAAGGGGGGCAAAGAGGTTGATTTTTTTTTACCTGTGTAAATAGGGCATCCCAAGTAAGACAACGGAGGTTCTTGTTTGGAAAAACCCGTCATGGCAGCAATCATCTCATCCTTATCTCCATTTTTACCAGTGATGAAACAAGATTTTTGAATATTCACTAATTGACCCGAAAAGTTTTGATACCACTCCAAATATTCCATGTGCTTTTCAAGAGAGTTTTTAGCACCATTGCAGAAAATTATCACGTCGTCAGCATAAGCAAGGTGAGACACCATAAGCGTATTAATATGGATACGATATCTAAAGTGAGGATAGATAGAATGGAGATGATTTAATCCACGGCTCATCATTTCAGCAGCAATGATGAAAAGATATGGCGAGATGGGATCACCTTGCCTTAAACCCCTGGTAGAATGAAAGAAGCCACAACTTTCTCCGTTTATTAAGACAAAAAACCAGTTATTGGAGATGCATCTATAAATCATATCAATCCAGACCTCATTAAAACCAAACCATCTCATAACCTTGATAAGGCTGAACCAAGATATGCGATCGTAAGCTTTAGCCATGTCAAGCTTAAGAGCAATATTAGAACCCCGAACCTTTCTATCAATAGACTGCATAATCTCTTGAGATAAAAGAACATTTTCATGGATCAAACATCCTTTAACAAAACCGCTCTGTTGAGGGGAGATGATACGAGGAAGAATAGAAGCTAGACGACAAGTAAGAAGTTTGGTGATCACTTTATTGTTGAAATTGCAAAGACTAATAGGGTGGAGCTCAGAAAAGAGGTAGGAGACTCCACCTTAGGAATGGTCACAATCAAGGTACTAGTCCAGCTTCTAGGTATTTGAAAACCCAAAAAGAAATCTCCAATAGCTCTAAAAAAATCTTCCTTTATAAAATCCCAGCAGACCTTATAGAATTCCCCACTGAAACCATCCGGGCCAGCAGCGCTTTGACCATCCATAGAGAAAATTACCTCTCGAATTTCATCTATAGAAGGCATGTTCATAAGCATCAGATTATCCTCCTCATTAATAAGCCGAGGTATAAGAAAAGCATATTCATCCGAGGGGTTTTCTAGCTGACCTTGTAATTGATCAGAGTAGAAACCAATAGCTTCTTCTTTGATTTCATTTTGTTCCATGAGACAAACTCCCTGTCTACTTTTAATACGGTGAATGAACAATTCTTGACCTTTGCTTGAAAGAATTTCGTATTCTTATCCCCCTCTTTTAACCAGCGCAAATGAGCTTTTTGAGCCCATAAATCTTCTTCAATTCGAAGCTTATATAAAAGGTGAGCTTGAGCAAGGTTTAGAGCATCCCTAGATTCCTTATTGTTACTTTGTTGATGTTGCACTTCTCTCAAAATAACCTCATCTTCTACATTTTTAATTTGCTGCTCAATCCTACCATAGACTTGTTTATTCCAAATGGAAATGCATTTTTTTAATCTCCCCAACTTCTTCGCAAAACAGACCATAGGTCTACCCTCCATAGGAATGTCCCAAGACTCTTTAACAAGATCAGCAAAACCAGGGTGTTTGAGCCAAACATTTAAAAATCGAAAAGATCCTCTATTTGCTTCAGCTTCAATTTTCATGTGGATAATTAAAGAAGCATGGTCAGAACATAACCGAGATACATGGAGAACTTTCGTGAACTGGAACAAATGCAGCCATCTTTCATTATAGCAAGCCCTGTCAAGACGTTGATAAATGACCCTTCTCCCCCTTCTCTTAGTAGACCATGTAGCCATATTACCTTCATAACCAGCATCCATGAGATTTGAGTATTGTATCGTATCCGAAAATTCTGTGGTGGCCAAGTTGTTGATAGGCCTGCCCCCAATCTTTTCTGTTTGATCCAAAACAACATTGAAATCCCCTACTACCATCCAAGGTTTATCAACCTCACTAATAACCATCAACTCCTCCCATAACTGAATTCTTGCTAATCTGTTACAACTAGCATGAACAAAGGTAATCCAAACATGCTCATTAAGGGTGAGAAAATTCCAAAGTTAAGGCTTGAGAAGAATCTTGAATAACAACCCCTTGTAAACCATGTTTCCAAAGGACCCAAATCATGTTTGAACAATTCACCACACCACCTTCACAACCCAATTTGCGAATAAAGGAAGCCATACAATCTGCATTAACTTTCGGCTCATAAATAGCAAAGAATGAGGCTGAATGAGAGCGAAATAAACGCTTAATTCTTCTCACAGTGGCACTATTAGCAATACCACCTCCATTCCAAGTTATAAACGACACCATTAATAAACCAATAAAAAAGAAAGTAAACGGGAAAATTGGAGATAATGGAGAGAGGATCTTACAAAGATGGGGATTTCTCCCTGCCCTTTTTACGCTTATACGAGACTGTAGTGAATCCCCCATTATCATCCTTTTCAGTTGCTACTAAGTTCTCTTCCTTATAGTCAAGATGATCAGCAACAACTTGATTAATGGTAGTAACCTGAGGAGCTCTTGGAGATAGATTAAGAGAGCTGTAGGTATTCATTTTAACCACAGACGAGACCTTAACCCTCATAGCAGAATCACCTCGAATAGGGGTACAGAGCTTTTGGGGATTTTGAATATCGGCAATGGGATGTCCACCTCAACATCTTTATTATGCAATTTAGTCCGAATAGCCTTAAGAGATCTTGTGAGAGCATCATTAACAGATTGAGGGAGAGCAATACCACTTCTTGCAATCAGAATTCCTTTTGTTTCAGGAGGATTTCCAACCTTCTTTGTAAGATCAATAAAAGCCCCATCCTTACTTGAACCTATGTGTTCCCCTTGAGCTTGAGCATTGTCTTTCTTTTTCCAAACCTCTTGTTTGTTAGCACCCTTCTTTTCATCTCCTTTTTTCTGTTTAATCTCATTAGCTTCACCAACAGATTTACCATTATCAACCTTAGTTTTGGTTACCTTCTCACCATTTTTCTTGTTTTCTGAATTCAGAATACGGCAATTAAATTCATCATGGCCTAATAAAGAGCAATGGCTGCAATACATAGGCATATTATCATATTCAATGGCTTGAAAGAAACTAGGCATATAATCATCACAATCAACATGAATCTTATCGGGCAATCGTGTGAGAAGATCAACTTGCACCAGAATTTTGGCTACACTTGGTCTTGAAAGTTCAGCAGTGGCTTTGTCGAGAGACATAGGTTTACCAAAGATCCTAGCCAACGAGAATAAAAAGACTTTATTAAATAAATGAACCGGCAATCCTGGGAGGCTTACCCATACATGAACAATTGGAGAATCTGTTTGTGGCTTCCAAGAAGGTGTCCAAACTGATGTACGCATTGGGAATCGGTTGACATAGGTGACCTCTCTTGTCCAAAGCCGTTGGAAATCTTCGTCATTGGCAAGCTGGATTAGCATATGACGAGTATCCAAATGCCCTAACTTAAAAGCTCCCTTCAACTGAAACTTCGCAAAGGCAATTCTGGAATCCTCCATAGTGGGGCAGCCATTGGTGAATTTGCCTACAAGGGTCCAAGCAAAAGGTCGAGAGAAAGCTTCAATGGCCTCCTTTGATAGTTTGAGCGATGGGACGCCCTTATGTAGTGCGGCAGGAATTAATGGGATTTCTTGAATAGGAATCAAAGGCTTATGATTAAGAATAGAAGCAAAGGATTTGCTAGGGTTAGTGGTTGAAGATTGCCGCAGGGTAGCTGAATTAGGGTTTACGTGGTTGTCATGCAAGGGCGGCTGTAGGTTTGTGATATTAGGGTTTTCCGCATGTAACATAGCGGATGCAATAGTCGGTTGGGCTAAGAGGCCAGGATTAGCGTTGGATTGAAGGGGAGGGAAGGCTGCCGGATCAACCATTGGAGGGGTGACCGGCAATTAGGCCTAGGGAAACCCTAGAGAAACAAAGGAGAAGACGACCGCCCTAAGAGAGAATCGCTTAGAGCGAGAAAAATAGTGCAAACAAACTACATGACTACTCATAAATCACCGACAACCCGACGGAATCATACTTACCCGAGGGACAATCCTAATTAACAAAGGTCGGCGAAGGACAAGTACTTGAATTAATTAGGCTATAATTAATTATAAGGCATCTTTATAAAGTCATTACATTTTCAAAAAGTGTTTTCTTTCACGACACGTTGTTTACAAACCCGCACACTCGGTCTCCACTAATTTACAAAATGTCTTTCGTCTCATCTCCGTGATGTCCCAACTGACTCGGTCCTACGTCTTTTACTCTACACCTTAGAGCACCCTAAAAAAGGCGTCCTGCAAACTATTTGCTTACTGCTAGACAAAAATATAAATGTTTACACAGTTATCCATGAATATTACTATTCTACTGTCTAGGCTACCACTAACAAACTGCAGATCTAATCCTCTCTCTCTTGATAAGGCCACTGCAGAATTCTCTAGACCTAGTATTGCAAAAATATTGATTCAAGTTGATGCTTTGAAGAAATTGCCCCATGAGATTTTTATTGATTGTGGTGATTTTTGCTCAAGTTTTTACCAAAAGGTGGAATATGATAATATTCCAAAGTATTGCAGGCATTGTTTGGTTCTTGGGCATGATGTCTCTTGCTGTAAAAAGGCTAACCCTAGCCTTAATAATCTTAAACATGAAGGCCCTGTAGGGAAGAACACCAAAGTGTATGCTGAGAAATCTAACCTGAAAGGCCCTGATGTTGTTGCAAATGTGGACAAGGATACTTCTACATCCGGTGATAAGGCCACAATGGTGGTTACTAAGGTTAGCACACATGTTGTTGATGATAATGCTAAAGTTGATACCCATGTTGAGTGTTGAGTAGTCCAAATCACATGTTCTTTTGATGGCTCGAAGAGGACAGCCTATGTCTGATGCTTTTAACAAAGCTCTCCAAAAAGCTTGTGAGCAAGTTATAATATGTTCTCCTCCTTTGGTAGATGAGGTTCCTGTGGCAGGTGGTTCTGGTTCTAAAAATGATAAAGGTGTCGAGATAGTTTTTCAGAATGTGGCTTTACATAGAGATCAATCTTCTCAAACACAAAGTTGTGAGATTCTTACGGAAACCCTAAATCAAGAGCAGGTTAGAGATGTTACTTCTAATCTTAACCTCTCTCCCCGTGCCCCTCCTATAGATAATCTCTTTGTGACTGACCAAGCAGGTTCAACCCCTTTTGCAAGCCATAATACTAAATCTGGAGATGATGTGGTTTTACCAAAGTTAAATCCAGAAAAATAGGAGCAAATCTGCTTCTCCTCCTTCTTAAATCTTCGTGGAAGATTTCTGTTTTGTTCTTTTTCTAATTGTTTTTAAATGGTAGGTCTTCTTCATTGGAATGTGAGAGGGATTGGTAACAATTCTACTCTCCGTAGACTTAAAAGATTGCTTCGGTTATATGATGCTTCTTTCGTTGCTATTTCTGAGCCTAAACTTCTCTCGGGCCAGATTGCTACTATTAGAATATCTCTTGGGTGTGTTGGGGGAATTGCTAATTGTAATAGTAAAATATGGATTTTTTGGAAGCATGGCTTTGATTGTGTGGTCCTTCATGATTCTGCTCAAGAATTAACGCTTCAGGTCTCTCATCCTTTATGGAATTCTCCAGTTTATGTCACTGCTATTTATGCTAGCTGTGACAGGTATGATCAGAGACTTTTATGGGATACTCTTATGGGTATGCCTATTGGTGACAATCCATGGATTATTGTAGGAGATTTTAATTGTGTTCTTGAACAGTTGGAGAAGATGGGAGGAAAACCTATTAATGAGGCTATTATTGCTGAATTTTCTGATATGTTTTTGTAGACACCCCGCCTTGGACCGCTCACCCCGATTGCACACTTGATTTTATGTTTTTCCCTCTTTTAAGTGTTTTCTGTTAGTTTCTGTTACTTTGGTTAAGTTACAGACGGACTCCGTTAAGTCCTGGGGCTAAACTGAATAACAGTTCTAACTTTCTAGTCCATTCTGTCAGAAATTGCTTCTCAGAGTCGCGCGCCTCCGCCCCTTGAGGCCAGACGCGCGCGCCTTCCGCCGCCTAGGTGGGATGCGCGCGCTTCTAGGGCGTGTCAGTAACAGATTCTGCCCAAGAATCTCTCCCTTGCTCATTATACATGATTTTGCCCGGGAAAGATTTCTTGGAGACTCCGTTTGGCTCCAAAAACAATCACTTTTCAACTATAAAAACCCCTCCAATCCATCATTGGAGGAGGACTTGGAAAAATCATTACTTTCAAACCTTTTTACTCACTTATTTCATAGACTTTTCTTGGGACATCTTCAACAAAGTATTCAATCTCTTCTTAAAGGCTTCACAAGAGATTCTTTTTGAAGGATACTATAGGTAAAGGTCTTAAACATTTCTCCACTCCTTCTTCTTCTTCTTCTTCTTCTTCTTCAAATCAAATGTGCAATCACCCAAAACCATTTGGGACATGACACCAACGGTCCTTTCATTACATTGAATTGGCCTAGGAGTCATCTCCTTACATTTCAAACTCTAAAACCCCTTTTTATCATCATTTTAATAGGAAGAACACATTTATCTTAAAAAGTGAATTATGAACAAACAAGACCGACTTTGCTCGGGCGAAATGGGTGTTTAAGTACTTCCCATTTCGTAACCTAACCCCCGAACTCCTCATCCCAACGAATCTCTGTTTTCGTAAATCAAACGTAGGCTCATAAACATTAGGTTTTCTTACGTTCCTCAAAAAACGTGGGTGGCGACTCTTAAAACATCAATTAGACATCCTAGGGTGATTCACGCGCTCGAGCCTAAAGCCGTGGTCCCGCCCCCGGGGTATCTACAGTGGCGACTCTGCTGGGGATGCTTGAGGGTTAAACTTGTGTTTCTGTTCATAATTCACTTTTTTGGGCATTCTGGAAATTGACATGGGAAGCGCGCGCCTCGGACCTTCATGGTCCAAAGCGCGCGCGTCCCGAGTCAAATTCCAGAATCGCCCGCCTTCCGTGTATTCTTCCTATTCTTCCTACTATTTCGTGCTGACAAACATTGCAGGGGTTCCATCACACAATCAGGACCAGGGCAATCATCTGAGTCCATAACTTTCTGATAATCTGACAGGTGAGCCCAGAAGCGGGCGCCTCCCAATTTCTATGCGCCAGGCGCGCGCTTCCCACAATACTAGCCCGAGGCGCGCGCTTCTCGGCCAATTTCCAGGGCAAGAACAGGTTTCAGTAACTGGACAGAACAGTGGGGTGTGGGCACAGTTGCCTGCATCAGAACAAAATTGAACCCTTGGACTGTTTAATTTTATGTTTTTGTTTACCGGTCACACGGGTGATTCGGGAGTTGTAATTTACGTGCTTATGTGTTTTTTTATCTTTCTTTTCAAAAAAAAAAATATAAAAAATTTTGTCACATGATGGACCTCACACTACGCGCACAATTCCTATCAACTGCTCACTATCGAGTCGCACAAGTCCAACCCCAAACCCGTCGAGGCCCGTCCTAGAAAGTTTCAAGCTCCACTCGACCTTGGCTCTTTCGAAGCGGTAAACCTCAGCCCGTGGCGTAGTTCATGACTACATGCCGGGGGTGACCTTTAAGCCTCATATTCAAGCCGAGCACAAACCACACAATTCTAGTTAGGGTCCAACACTCCGTGACTCAAGTCGGTTTCCATGTACCGAGATTTCCCTAAACTAATGTCTTCAAAACATACATGCCAACTTGTTGAAACGGACGCAATTAAAATCCGCCCCCAAAAGTGGTTATTTTGGACGAAAATAAAAAAAATCCGTCCCCGCATGTATGCTTTACTACATTAATTTAGTTTAATCCCGATACATGTAGGATTCATAAACGTGATGGAATCCGATGAGTATATGGGACCGCGAGATGGTCTATATACTAGTGTGACGATTCCATTATCTTCTTAGAAACCCCAAAAGGGATCCATTCCCTCCGACTTATAAATAAAAAAAAAGAGTCTTTTTCTTATGTGGTTCGAGTCGTGTGCCCAACTGTGTGTTCTCAACCTCCTCATGGACCGAAAGTGTGAACCGAGACTGACAAGGGCTACTTCTCCAATTATAGGTCCGATTGGTACTCTCCGCATCTACAGAGATTCATCCAACAGGCTTGTCCGTGAACCGATCACTCCAACAGCTTCTACATCATCAATGGCCGGCGACTCCAACACCAACAACGCCATGACTCTCGAACAGCTTTCTGCCATGGTTCAAACACTCCAACAACAAATCACCACTCTCAACAACGAGGCTCAAACAAAGAAGCCTTGTGGCAAGCTCATGTCGACAGTCAAAGGGAGGCCCACGAGGCCGAGGTTGACCAACTGAAAGCCAAGCTCCTCAAACTCTCCAAGAACAAGGGGGTTAATGACAACGAGGAATCCGAGTGGACCAAGGGTTTGTTTGAAAGCCCGTATGTCAGTGCCCATACCAAAAAAGTGGGGGGACCAAGCACCGACAACAAAGACCCCAAAATGGTCGATTCCATCATGGCCTACATTGATCAGAAATTCGACGGGCTCAACATGGGAAAAGGCTCCAACACAAGCCTTTATCAGTCATCCATCCTCATGAGCACGATGGCCACTCTTCCCGACAAATTCAAGATGCCCGACATTAGCAAGTTTAAGGGCAACTCTTGCCCGATGGCCCACATCGAAACTTACATTTGGGCTATGGTTCCGAAGAAGGTCTCCCCAAAAGTTATGGCTCAATGCTTTCCTCTCACCCTCGAGGGGGCGGCAAAGGATTGGTATGCAACTCTCCCGCTCACTGTCCGTCTTGATTGGGATGCCGCTATGCTTGCCTTCAAGAATCAATATCAAGGCAACACCACTCACCGGCCCACAAGGAAAGAGCTCGAGAATACCACTAAAAGAGACAACGAGTCCTTCATTGACTTCACAAGGAGATGGAATGACAAGCTCTCTGAAATTGTTGAGAGGCCGAACACAAAAGAGAAAATGGACATCTTTCTCAAATGTCTCAAGATTGATCTCCGCACCCACCTAAGTGGGGCTTGATACTCCGACTTCTCCCAAATGTATGAGGCGGGGGTACGCATGGATGACTTGCTCAAGGAGATTAAAAAGGCCACTCCTACCTACCGATACAAGGCCACCTCTAGTTCAAGCAAAGAGGCTTCTGTCAATGCCGTTACTACTGACAAGGGGAATTACAAGAAGGTTCCCCCACCACAAGGCAAGCGGTTCCAAAATGACCGCGTCTACACTCCTCTCAACGGCATGACCATCACCGAGGCCTATGAAGCTCTAAAGGCCAAGGGACAAATCACCCCTCTTCAAGGGTACAAGCAACCACAACCGCTCTGTGCCAATCATGCCCACCACAAATGGTGTGACTACCATCAATGCAGCGGCCACCTCACCGAGGATTGCTTCTCCATCAGCAACACCATCCAAGACCTCATAGACAAGAAGGAATTCATAATCCCTAATGAGGGTGGTGTCAATGTAATAGAGGTAGGAGAGTTTGAAGGAACCACTCATTCGATCCCAATTGTGAATGAGGGCTCCGATGATATAAATAAACTTGATAATTCTTGTTATGTTGTGACTTATGATGAGATTATGAGGAAAGTCTTAGAGAATAGGAAGAAGAAGCTACAAGGGACCGTGAACGTGCTCACTCGCAGTGACAGAGTAACAACGAGCACAATCCCTCCCAATACTGCAGCAACCCGCACCTCTTCTCAAAGATCACAAGCACGCGACATACCCGAAGATCCTTTGTTAACACAACTAAAGAAGACGCAAGCCAACATATCCATCTGGGACCTTATTGCATCATCAAAGAAACACCGAGACCTTGTCATTAAGAACTTGGATGACACATCAGTCTCTCCCGACACGACTCCCGAGGACCTCACAGCAATGATAGGTCACATTCACTTCGGCAATGTCATCACTTTTGCCGACATGGACCTCCCGCCATTTGGGTTCGAACACAATGAAGCCATCTACCTCAAAGTAAGGGCAAGGGGGAGACCCATCTCAAGGGTTCTAGTAGACGGTGGTTCTGCACTCAACTTAATGCCAAGCCGAGTCATGGGCATACTGGGGCTCAAAAGCTCCGATTTAGAGGGTACGACAGCACTGCCCGTACAGTCATGGGAATGTTAGAAGTTGATATCGAATTCGGAAGCATGATCATGTCCGTCCCATTCCAAGTACATTATGTCCCTGCTTCATTCAACCTACTTCTAGGCCGACCTTGGATCCACAGTTCCAATGCGGTACCTTCCACTCTCCATCAGTGTGTCAAGATCAGAAATGGGGACGAGATAGTCACTATCATGGCCGAGAATGTCACCGTCCACAGAAATGGGGGACAACCCGTTCACTAATTCCAACACGGGATAGAAGATGCCACTCTCTCCGGCGTCAACACTATTGACAAAGAAGGGGGAAACAGACAAAGACAAACTGACTGCACTGCTCAGAGAATTTGTGGATGTATTCGCATGGTCATACAAAGACATACCGGGTTCGGACAGAATGGTCGCGAAGTACAGAATTCCGATCAGAGAGGACGCCAAGCCAGTAAAGCAGAAGCTCAGAAAGATCAAGCCAGAATGGTCTCTACAGGTCAAAGAAGAGATTGAAAAGCTCCTCAGTGTGGGTTTCATCAAAGTCATTGAGTATCCAACTTGGCTAGCCAACATTGTGACAGTCAGAAAGGCAAACGGCAAGGTTCGAGTTTGTGTGGACTTTCGGGATTTGAATAAAGCTTCCCCGAAAGATGATTTTCCACTACCAAACATCGACATGCTCGTCGATTCAACTGCCAACTATGAAGTCCGCTCATTTGTGGACGGTTTTTCCGGTTACAACCAGATTCTCATGTCCAAAGAGGATCAACACAAGACAGCTTTCACAACTCCGTGGGGAACTTTCTGCTACACAGTCATGCCGTTCGGCCTAAGGAACGCTGGGGCTACTTACCAGAGGGTTGTTACTGATCTGTTCCACGATATGATTCATAAATAGATCGAGGTCTATGTAGACGACATGATCATCCATTCGAAGGGAACCAATGGTCAACATTTGATCGACCTTCGCAAATTCTTTGAAAGACTTCGACAACACAAGATGAGACTCAATCCCGCAAAGTGCACTTTTGGGGTCATCAGATGAAAGGTTCTAGGTTACATGGTCACTGAAAGAGGAATTGAAGCCGATCCCTCCAAGATCAAGGCAATCATTGACATGCCTCCCCCAAGGACGTAGAAAGAAATCAAAGGTTTCATGGGCAGACTTCAATACATCAGTCGGTTTGTGCACCAACTCAGTTCCATGTGTGAGCCAATCTTCAAGCTACTAAAAAAGAATGTGGCTCTAGAATGGACCGATGCGTGCCAAGAAGCCTTCGACCAAGTGAAGCATTACTTGACATGCCCTCCAGTTTTGGTTCCACCACACGAAGAGAAGACTCTCTTGCTCTATCTCACTGTAAATGATGAAGCCCTAGGGGCTATGTTAGCACAAGAACAGCGAGACTCCACAAAGGAGAATGCCATCTACTTTTTCAGCCGACGGTTTCAAGGAGCTGAAAAGAACTACTCTGTCTTAGAGAAGTCTTGTGCTGCATTGGTTTGGGTTACTCAAAAGCTCAAGCATTACATGGAGGCCTTCCCAATCAAGTTGGTAGCAAAAGTGGACCCGCTCCGCTACATCTTCGAGAAGCCTTTCATCTCAACAAGAATAGCCAAATGGTATTTCATGCTCGCCGGCTATGATATCACTTACGTCACACTCAAATCCATCAGGGGGAAGGTGTTCAGTGATCAGCTTGCTGAATTTCCGTGTGACGAAGTGAAGGGGGAAGATGTACAGTTCCCCGACGAGCATTTAATTTGCGCTACAACAGAGGAAAATAAGTGGCAATTTTTTTTCGATGGCGCAGCCAATAAGCATGGATATGGCATAGGGATGTTACTCGTTGATCCAAAGGACATGTATACTCCAATCGCCATCTGCCTCGAATTTGAAGCCACTAACAACACAGCTGAGTATGAAGCTTGCGTAGCGGGGCTCGAAGCAGCCCTCGAGAGAAATGTCACAAGTTTAGAAGTATTCGGTGATTCCTTGCTCATCATCAATCAGACATCTGGAAAATGGAAGATTCAAGACTCGACCCTGCAACTGTATGGTCAACATCTCGAGGAGTTGGTTGAACAATTCCAAGAAATCACCTTCAATTACCTGCCAAGGGACAAGAACCGTTTTGCTGATGCAGTAGCCACCATCGCTTCACTGGTCGAAATGCCTGAGGGTAAAATGGTGAAACCCTTCAAAATTTCCCGACAAAATTGTCCGGCATACTGCATTAGTATTGAGATCAACGAGGTCCAAGCAAACTCCCCGTGGTACGCAGATATCATGAATTTCCTCAAGGATGGTACTTATCCCGAGAAAAGCAATAAGAAGTCTCAAATGGCATTGCAAAGACTAGCCTCCTGATATGTACTGATTGGGGACAGAGTCTACAAAAGGCATCACGAGGGGATCAATCTCCTATGTGCAAATGAGACCGAAGATCAAGAAATAATGCATGAGATCCACGAAGGTGAATGTGGGCCTCACATGAACGGGTTTATGTTATCCAAGAAGATACTCCGCATGGGTTATTATTGGAGTACCATGGAAAGGGACTGCATTGAGAAAGTCAAGAGGTGCGCCAAATGCCAATTCCATGCCAATCTACAGCACGCTCCACCCTCACAGCTTTACAATATGACTACGCCTTGGCCTTTCTCTTGTTGGGGCATAGACATCATCGGCAAAGTTCACCCTATTGGAAGCAAAGGACAATCTTTCGTCCTGGTAGCCGTGGACTATTTTACAAAATGGGTCGAAGCACAGGCTTACCGAGTTCTCAACGCCAAGAAAGTGGCCGAATTTGTGAAAACCCACATCATGTGCCGATACGGCGTTCCTCATGAGATCATCTCAGACAACGGGTCTCACTTCGAGAAAGATATGGACGCACTCCTGGTAGAATACAAGATTACTAAGCACAAGTCATCTCCATACCGCCCTCAAGCAAACGGCGCGGTCGAGGTAGCTAATAAGACAATCGAGACCATTGTGAAGAAAATGGCCTCCACTCGAAGGGATTGGCCCGAAAAGTTACCTCTAGCATTATGGGGCTACCGCACATCAATACGGACAGCGACTGGAGAAACTCCTTATGCACTGGTATATGGTTCCGAAGCTGTGCTACCAATAGAGCTCGAATTCCGTCCCTGCGGGTCCTCCTCGAGAACCAAGTCAATGAAGTCGATTGGATGCAAAGTCGATATGAACAGCTAGCCCTACTCGACGAGAGAAGGCTAAGAGCGATCGAACGTACGAGGGCTTATCAACAAAGAATGTCTAGGGCTTTCAACAAAAAGGTGAAGCCCCGAAATATCAGTGTGGGAGATTTGGTCCTAAGACAACACCCTCCTAATGCCATGAACCCCTTTGGAAAATGGGGACCCCGATGGATTGGTCCGTACGTAGTCAAGAAGATACTAAGCGGTGGTGCAGTCCGACTCATGGACTTAGACGGAGATCAACTGCCAAAGGAAGTCAACCTCGACAAATTGAGAGGTTTTACGTCTAATAAACGAAGACCATAAAAAAAAAAAAAAAAAAAAAGCTCGATAGGTTGAAAACCCGCAAGGGCGGCCTAGGCAAAAATTAGAGCACGTGCAAAAAAGAAGCCCGCTAGATTGAAAACCCGCAAGGGCGGTCTAGGCAAAAAACAGGGTGCACACGAAAAAAAAAAAAAAAAAAAATAAATAAATAAATAAATAAAAAATGGTCTTCGTTTGTTTGAACTACGGAGACCTGAGCCTCTACACTAGAGGAACGTAGGCAACCTTCGGGTGCGGTCTAAAACATAAACAAATACCCAAATCATTTCAAATTAACGAGATGCAATTTTTATTCATTCACTAAATCATCTTTATCATTACAACGGAAACGTTGAGCTACTAAAAGACTTAAAACATTAAATCCTAACAAGTGGTCTATTCTAAATGCAATCTCTCGGGGGTACTAGAAAAATCTAATTTTCTCTTGGCCTTTGAAGGACCACCCGAACAGCCATCAATCCTACTCTTCTTGGGAGGCCTAGGGACACTGATGCGGACCGATATTTTCTGCGCAACCAAGCGCCTCCGAGCATAAAAATCATCCAAAGGGGTACCGAAAGGGTCGGTCAGAATGTTGTTCACGTCAGCAGCAGCTTCCTTGTACCTCAAAGCACTGTTGGGCTCAAAATCCCTTCCTAATAACTCAGCCCGAAGAGCATCTACCCAAGTAATGCCACGGTAGACGGTACCAAGCAAATGATCCAACTAACTCTCAGGAAGAAAAATACTGCCCCGGTGCAATGGAGCGGAAGCCCAACAGTCACGATCATCTCCCCAAGCCGTCTGGAGCTCATTCGAGAAGTACGGACCCATATAAGAAACTGGACGAAGTACCCCATTCCTCGGAAAAGGAATTATTTGCTGACGACCAAACTGTCTCAAAACCCGTTCTCGCTGATAAAACGAAGAGTCCCTCAATCCGGGTAAAACCACATGCTGAAAATCGAAGGTCCACTCCACAAAAGGGCGAAGACCCCAAGGACACCATTCAATGTCAGCTGTAAGGCG
The DNA here is from genome assembly GCA_026119855.1 of Campanula takesimana. Classification (NCBI taxonomy): domain Eukaryota; kingdom Viridiplantae; phylum Streptophyta; class Magnoliopsida; order Asterales; family Campanulaceae; genus Campanula; species Campanula takesimana. The sequence goes on from JAOWBW010001400.1 coordinate 143,075, forward strand.
AGAAGCAAAAAATCTCCTCCAACCCTCTTCGGTCAAATCTCTAATCAGCAACCAACGCCTATGAACAGCAAAAGGAGAAAGGTCGCCATCCAACGCATAAAGCCTGAAATGCTCCCGAAGCCATATGGTCAAAAGCAAGGGGCTTCCCCGTCGTATCTCGCCCGTACGGTGCAATTCATCCAAACCATGCAAGGTCTCTCCTACAATGAGCGGGATGATGCTAAATCGCTGTCCTTTCGCCTGCAACACAATTTCAGCCAACTGCGCATCCGCAGTACCCAGGGAAGTGACAAATAAAACCTCGCTGAAAAGGCAGACAGCCATGGCATTTCTCTTAAAGGACTGAACCGCGACATCTTCCGAATGTAAACTGAAAAACATCGAAAGCTCAGTTATGTCAACAACGGTCCCGTGCATCATCTTCTTCACTTCTCCAACAGGGAGATTCAGAATATCAACCCAAGAATCAACAACACCGCAGTGATACTTGGGAACGGCAATCCGACCGGCCAAAGGCATGCTCAAAACGGACCCAAAATCATCAACGGTCGGCACCATTTCATTAGCCAAAAAGTTGGATGTATGGCTATCACAATCCCAAAAGGCTGCAGCAGCCTTCAACAAGTCACAATCCGGCTTCAATGTCCGCAAAGTAAAGAGAATTCGAAGCCCGAAGTCTTTGATGAAGGCATTTTTGGGATGGGTCTTAAAAGAATACACGAAGGTTGACAAATCCTTCTCGTAACTCTTGACAACCTCGGCATCAAGACTAAAAAGGTTGGAGGCCATGGGAAAGAAGGTTATAAGCAAGATTGGGTAATAGAATGGTGTTCAAAAATGATAGAAAATGGCTGTTGGAATCGAATTGTCGACCAGAAGCTGATATTATAGCTGTTGGAGGATCTTTTGGTCGGCAAATATCAGGCCCTGAATTTCAGCTCCCAGTGGCGCGCGCCTCCCGACACCGGTATACAAGGCGCACGCGTCCCGTATCCAAGAGAGGAAGCGCCCGCGTCCCAGATGGAAGATGCTCCAGAAACATCCTTTGTCAGTTCAAGAAGGAAGCCCAGGCACGTTCAAATGCCTTCTATCTACAGAAAAGATCAATCCCACAACAAGAGAAGCTCAAAACGACGGCAACAAGCACTCGGAAGGGCACACATTAATTTGGTCCGCCTTTAAGGCAGGTCTAAAAACTGAAATAGGATAGAAACTCACACTCAAAGTAGGGTGTCTTTCATTTTTCTCAAAAGATCAGTTTTTACAATTCATCCCCAGCACAAAGCACTCCGCAGTCAACTGTGCCCGCACCCCGTCAAAAGTCAAAGTTAAATAGTCAAAGTACGACTCACGACAACAATTTGGTCTGGGATGAGCCACAGAATCACTGCTTCCTCATCGAACAAATCCACATCCATCCAGAGCAAACGGTCCTCCGGGTCCCGCACTTCAGCAAACGGTCCTCCGGGTCCCGCACTTCAGCAAACGGTCCCCCCGGGTCCCGCACTTCACCAAACGGTCCTCCGGGTCCCGCACTTCAGCAAACGGTCCTCTGGGTCCCGCACTTCAGCAAACGGTCCCCCGGGTCCCGCACTTCAGCAAACGGTCCTCCGGGTCCCGCACTTCAGCAAACGGTCCTCCGGGTCCCGCATTCCAGCAAACGGACCTCGCTCTCAGCAAACAGATCCCGCTTCCAGCAAACAGATCCCGCTTCCAGTAAACGGATCCCGCTATTGGCAAAGCCTCTCACACAGGGAGCGCACCCTTATCTCTCAAAGCCGCTCACACAGGGAGCGCACCTCTATCCTCCGCAATTTTAAATTCCTGCTTTTATCGAGTCTTTTCCTTTTCTTGGTGATGTCCTAGGCGGATGTCTGTCTTTCGTCGGTGCGTTTGCTTCGCAATCCACGCCGCCGAGGGGCTCTGTAGACACCCCGCCTTGGACCGCTCACCCCGATTGCATACTTGATTTTGTGTTTCTCCCTCTTTTAAGTGTTTCCTGTTAGTTTCTGTTACTTTGGTTAAGTTACAGACGGACTCCGTTAAGTCCCGGGGCTAAACTGAATAACAGTTCTAACTTTCTAGTCCATTCTGTCAAAAATTTCTTCTCAGAGTCGCGCGCCTCCGACCCTTGAGGTCAGACGCGCGCGCCTTCCGCTGCCTAGGTGGGATGCGCGCTCTTCTGGGGCGTGTCAGTTACAGATTCTGCCCAAGAATCTCTCCCTTTCTCATTATACATGATTTTTCCCGGGAAAGATTTCTTGGAGACTCCGTTTGGCTCCAAAAACAGTCACTTTTCAACTATAAAAACCCCTCCAATCCATCATTGGAGGAGGACTTGGAAAAATCATTACTTTCAAACCTTTTTACTCACTTATTTCATAGACTTTTCTTGGGACTTCTTCAACAAAGTATTCAATCTCTTCTTCAAGGCTTCACAAGAGATTCTTTTTGAAGGATACTATAGGTAAAGGTCTTAAACATTTCTCCTCTCCTTTTTCTTCTTCTTCTTCTTCTTCTTCAAATCAAATGTTCAATCACCTAAAACCATTTGGGACATGACACCAACGGTCCTTTCATTACATTGAATTGGCCTAGGAGTCATCTCCTTACATTTCAAACTCTAAAACCCCTTTTTATCATCATTTTAATAGGAAGAACACATTTATCTTAAAAAGTGAATTATGAACAAACAAGACCGACTTTGCTCGGGCGAAATGGGTGTTTAAGTAATTCCCATTTCGTAACCTAACCCCCGAACCCCTCATCCCAAAGAATCTCTGTTTTCGTAAATCAAACTTAGGCTCATAAACATTAGGTTTTCTTACGTTCCTCAAAAAACGTGGGTGGCGACTCTTAAAACATCAATTAGACATCCTAAGGTGATTCACGCGCTCGAGCCTAAAGCCGTGGTCCCGCCCCCCGAGGTATCTACAGTTTCAATTTACTGGTCTTATTGATGCTGGATATCGAGGTAATGGTTTTACTTGGGTAGATAAGCCTCATGGTCGTCCTACTATCTATCAAAGGCTGGATAGGGCCTTTTATAACACTCATTGGCTGAGTAAGTTTCATGCAACTAGTGTGACTCATTTGAATAGAACCTGCTCGGATCATTCCCCCTTGTGATTCAAGTTTAAACTGAGACTGAAGCTATTAAAGGATCCTTTCGTTTTTTAAATGTGTGGTTGAAACACCCCACTTTTAAGAATCTAGTTGCTCAATCTTGGAATGAATATATGGATGGTAGGCCTATGGTTCGTTTTGTGAAAAAGCTCTCTCGCTTGAAGAAGGTTATTTCTATTTGGAATAAAGAGTGTTTTGGAAGAATTGATCAACAAATCACACGTGCTAAAGATGAAGTGACTAGATGTGAGCTCATAATTCAAACTGACCCTTCGGATGAAAATATTGTTGCGTTAATTATGGCTAAGGATACTTTGTTGGGGAAGCTGAAATTAGAAGAAGAATTCTGGCGTCAAAAGGCCAACATTTCCTGGATTAAAGATGGGGATAAAAATACGAAGTTCTTTCACTCTTATGTTCGGAAAAAGAGACAAAAACTCTTTATTCATCGAATCAGAAACTCCAATGGGGTTGGATTCATTCGAAGGAAGATATCAAGAATGAGGCGGTTTCCTTTTATTCTAATCAGTTGCAAAAGCCACTTGAGAACCCTAATGACGATATTTTAGATGTCATCCCTACTTTGATCACGGATGAAGATAACTTGCTGCTCACGGCTCTACCTTCTTTCATGCACCTCACACTATTCCATGTTTGCACGTGCACCTCACACTTTGCCATGTTTACACATGCACCTCACACTATGCCATGTTTGCACGTGCACCTTGTATGTTTGCCATGTTAATACGTGTACCTTGTATCTTTTCAATACATGTATTTTTTGTACTTTCGCCATAGTACTAAGGTCAAACGAGACTTTGCTATGCTCCCTTGTACATTCTTATCCTCTCCCTCTTCTCTCTCTCTTGCATTGCATTGCATTGCATCATTCAAAACATTAAAACTTCTCTTTTTCTCCTTAAAAAGAATTAGTTTCTTGCCACACACTACCACTAGTCTGTGTCAGCACTGCACATGTCCCTTATTACCCCTGGAATGCACGAGGTGCGGGAATTAGTGGTGCTACTGCCACCTTTTTTTCGAGCCACTCGTTCATTCCACCCACCGTGTACGCTCCGCGAGCGGTGGGAACCTTTATCCTACCCATGTCAACCCACACATAGAGATTAGGACACTCCTTGGACCAACCAATTAGGATGTAAATAATACAAAACTTTTCGTAAAATAAAATGTGCATTGCATTTAGGCAACCTCTAAGGTCCATTGCTCATCCATTGGTCCCTCTGTCAAAACTCGTCATCTTAACTTAGTTAGGTTACCTAACCATTACGTTTGACCCGTCTAGGTCTACCCATCATTGTGATCCATTTAGGTCTACCCTTCATCTCGACCTGCTTTGGTCAAAACCTTATCACCTTTGACCTCTTAGGTCTACCTTTGGCCTCCTAGGTCAACCCAATCAACCTTTGACCCCTTAGATCAACCTTTGACCCCTTAGGTCAACCTTATCACCTTCGACCTCTTAGGTCAACCTTTGACCCCCTCGGTCAACCTCATCCGCCTTTGACCTCTTAGGTCAACCTTTGACCCCTTAGGTCAACCTTATCTAACCTTTGACCTCTTAGGTCAAACCTTTGACCCCTAGGTCAACCTCATCCGCCTTTGACCTCTTAGGTCAACATTTGACCCCCTAGGTCAATATTATCACCTTTGACCTCTTAGGTCAAACCTTGACCCCCCTAGGTCAACCTTATCAACCCTTGACCCCTTAGGTCATCCCTTATCAACCTTTGACCCCATAAGTCGACCTTATCCTCTTTTGACCTCTTAGGTCAATCTTTGGTTCCTTAGGTCAACCTGATTACCTTTGACCAACCTAGGTCAACCCGTATCGACCTGTCTAGGTCCGCAAACCATCCTTGACCTATCTAGGTCAACTTGTCCGTCTTATGGTTAAAACTACCCCTTCACCTATCTAGGTCAACTTGTCCGTCTTAGGTTAAAACTACCCTTTCACCCATCTAGGTCAATCTTTGACCCGCTTAGGTCGACTTACCTATCTTGGATCCATCTAGGTCAATCTCCAACCTCCTTTGGTCAACCAACCCGAATAGGTCAACCAACTCAAATTTGACATGCCTAGGCCAAACCAAGTCCGTCCCGCTTAGGTTATCCCATATGCAACCCGCTATCTTGATCCATTCACCATATAGGTCAATCTAACCTTTTCCCAATTAGGTCGACATATCCTTCACCCATCTAGGTCAACCCACCATTATCTTTTTTTTTAAATATACAAATATCTAGCCATTAGAAAATAAAACTTGTGAGAACGAATATGAGGAAACCGAGTCTTTTCCAAAACCAAGCAGCCCTTACACTTGAAAGGGAGATCACTAAGGGAGCTGAAAATCAGATTTCCCTCTTGATCCGTAGCTATGTTTGCCAAACCATCCGTAACACCATTACCTTCTCGAAAAATATGAGTAACCCGAACCTCCATTTGTCCCATAAGGCGATGAATGTGAGCTATGATATACCAGATTTCCCATGGAATATGATACTCTCTAACAATAATACGCATAAAAACTTGAGAATCAACTTCCAGCCAAATATTTTGATAACCACGAGCTTGGGCAATCATAAGACCCTCTCTAGCTGCTAAAGCCTCAGCCATCATATTAGAGTGGTGCCCATAAAAGGAAGAGAAACCGTAGATAAAATTGCAATTATGATCTCGGAAAATCCCACCACCGGATGCGATGCCCGGATTACCTCTAGAAACTCCGTCCGTGTTAAGCTTAACTTCATTATAGAGAGGGCAGTCCTAATAAATTAAACGGATAGGCGGAGGGGTATAAGGTTTTGGATTCAAACAAAATACCTCCACAATTGAATCATTACCTAAGTCTATAGGGAAAGAAAGGGAGAACACACCATTATCGACGCGATCTTCCTTGACCAACCTCTCGGCTTATTTAGGTCAAACCTTAAGTCAAACCTTACCTGACTCCTATAGGTCTCCCTCACCCATGCTTGACCAAGGACCGAGGCATCTCCCTCTTTTTGACCCCTATGGTCATCTCTCACCTCTTTTTTAAAAGTCTAACTTGACTCGAACTACGGCGACCTGAGCCTCTTATTATGTGAGACCTCTCCCTCATGGTAAGGGGAACGTAGGCAACTTCGGCCCGGACAAACTTTCAAAAACTTTTGTCAAAAAATGCACTTAAAAAATGTGGAGATCGACTCTTTTCCAAAAAGTGATTTTATAACGATGCCTTGCCATTAATTATGAGCCTAACATCATTGAAAATGATTAATGTGCCAATATTGTCGCTACCATAGGTCGCCTGCATGTCATCAAAATACTTCGAGAAGGCCCTTGCCTGCGTGGCCGAAAGATTTGACTTCCAAGAGAAAAGGCACATAGAAGACTTGAAGATGATCATTGACATGAGAAACGGACATCTTGCCGAAGAACTGCACTTGGCGTTAGAAGCCCAAGAAAAGCGCCATAGGACGGAGATGGCCAAAGCACTCGAGGAGTAAGAGGCTCGTCATTCAAAGGAGAGACAAAGCATCTCTGAGAAGATCAATGAACTAGCCACGATAATCCAAGGTGGTGTTTGGGATCAACGACAAGAGATCTCCGATCATGCTAGTAAAAATCTCTCATCAATTCACTTCAGATCACCTTAACATACCAAGGACGATGTAGACGGTGATGAGGAGGACTCCTACGGTGTCAACAAGGAGAGCAATACAAAGAGGCCATGTCCTGACAACTCAAACCAACGCCGCCATGCACCCAAGGAATGTGGTTGGATATCAGAATGAGCAAATTGGGGCTACCTCTTTTAAATATATATATAAAAAAAGGGTCATTCAGTCTTCGTAGGTTCTAGATTGTCTTTGGTCAAAAGTCCAACTTGGACGATTTTTGTTTCTTTAGTAAAAGTCCGCTCTGGACTAGTCAGTTTAAATCTTTTAGTTCCAATAAAAGAGTCTTTATTTCTTTTCTCTCTAGACTTGAGACATAATCTTGCATAAATCAATTCAATGAAAATTGTTTTTTTTTTTTTTGAAATGGGGTTTTTTTTTTATAATTTCATTAAAGATAGATAAATTTCATGAAAATTGTCTTATTCACCATTTTCACTTGATTTCTATATCTTTATATGATGAATTAATCTTAATCTTACTCATTAATGACGACTCATTAAAAGGTAAATGGACCCACAAACCATTCACAAAACTAAGTAAACAATTAGTCTCAAGATAACAAATGCTTTGATCAATTGCGATGAATGAATCACTTTCTCTTCTCTCAACATTCTATCCCTATACACTCTCTATATACACTCCCCGTCTGCACCCTTCATGTACACCCTCTCTATACACCTTCTCCCATACACCATTCTCATACACCTCCCATCTCACCATTGGACCCCTTTTCAATATGGTCATGACGAAGACGTGGACTGCGGTTGCTCATTGTAGATACACCGGGGGAACCACGGCTTTAGGCTCGAGCGGTGGATTATCCTAGGATGTCTAACTTGTTTTAGAGTCGCCACCTATGTTTTGAGGAACATAAGAAAAACCTATTGATTGTTGCCTAAGTTTGATTACGAAAACAGAGATTCTTTGTTTTGAGGTTCGGGGGTTAGATTACGAGATGGGAAGTACCGAAACACCCATCTCGCCCAACTTAAGTTGGTCTTGCTTGATCAAAATCTACATGAATGAAAATATTCTTCTTCTTCTTCTTTAAGTCATAAAAAGGGGGGGGGGGGTTTAAAGTAGGATTTGGAATGTAGGAGATAACTCCTTAACCAACCTCAATGAGATGAGGTGATCATTAGAGTCATGTCCCAAAATGATTTGGGTGATTGCACATTTGATTAGAGTAAAAGAGAGGGAGGAGATGAAGTAGAAAAGAAAGGAAAAGATGGACTTTTACCTACAATTTTAAGAACTTCAAATATTGCTTGATGAGATCCTTGGAGAACCTTTAGAAAGTGATTTTGGTATAGTTTTTGTAAGTTCAATCTTCGGTCTAAGTTTTCGATCCTTGAAAATGGAGGTAAAAAGAGGTTTTTATAGGTGAAAGAGGGGTGTTTTTGGTGCCAAAACTCAGTCACCAAGAAATCCTTCCCGGGCAAAATCCTGTAAATTGAGCAAGGGAGGGAATCCTGGCCAGAAATCTATAACTGACGCCCAGAGGCGCGCGCTTCCTGCTTTGGGGATGGGAGGCGCGCGCGCCTGGCTCCTAGTGTCGGAGGCGCGCGACTCAGAGAAGGAAATTTTGACAGAATGGACTAGAAAGTCAGCCCTCTCATTCAGTTTAGTCCCTGGACTTAACGAAGTCAGTCAGGAACTTAACGGAAGTGACAGAAACTAACGAGAAACACTTAAAATAGGGAGGAACACAAGATTAAATGTGGAATCAGGGTGAGCGGTCCAAGGCGGGGTGTCTGCAGAGCCCCTCGGCGACGTGGATTGCAAAGAAAAATGCGTCGACGAAAGTTAAAAACACCCGCCGAGGACATCACCAAGAAAAAGCAAAGACTCGATGAAAGTAGGAATTTGAAATTGCGAGAGATAGTGGTGCGCTCCCTGTGTGAGCGGATTTTGTTGATAGAGGAGTGGGCATGATCCGTTAGGTGAACCTGCCGGCTGAATGTTTTGAATGAGGCCGTAAGTGAACCGGTTTGATGAATCCGTTAGTGAATCCCTTGAATGAGTCCGTTGGTGAACCCTTGTTGACGAATCCGTTAGTGAATCCGTTTGATGAATCCGTTAGTGAATCCCTTGGATGAGTCCGTTGGTGAACCCTTGTTGATGAATCCGTTAGTGAATCCGTTTGATGAATCCGTTAGTGAATCCCTTGGATGAGTCCGTTGGTGAACCCTTGTTGACGAATCCGTTAGTGAATCCGTTTGATGAATCCGTTAGTGAATCCCTTGGATGAGTCCGTTGGTGAACCCTTGTTGACGAATCCGTTAGTGAATCCGTTTGATGAATCCGTTAGTGAATCCCTTGGATGAGTCCGTTGGTGAACCCTTGTTGACGAATCCGTTAGTGAATCCGTTTGATGAATCCGTTAGTGAATCCCTTGGATGAGTCCATTGGTGAACCCTTGTTGATGAATCCGTTAGTGAATCCGTTTGATGAATCCGTTAGTGAATCCCTTGAGGACGAATCCGTTAGTGAAATTCGTTGATGAAATATTGCTTTGAAGTCTCGTGCCACTTGGAGTCACACTTGACTTTTTGAATTGTGGGGTGCGGGCACAGTTGACCGCGACCAGAAAAATGTTCCTGCTGGGGATGAAATGTTGAGATTGACTCTTGAGGGGGGTGTGGCACCCGTGACAGAACTTAGGGAGTTCGGAATCCGTGGGGAAACCTTGATACGGTGCATGGATTCTTGCATGGGAAACTACTTCTGAGCCTGCCTGATGATGGGAAGAGCGTGCGTCTGTGCCTCGTTGTGGGACGCGCGCGCCGCGGATGAATATGTCGGGAGGCGCGCGCCTGGCGCATAAGTTCAGCATATTTAAACAGGCTGTTCGCTGTTTTCGGCCAGTTTTCAAAAAATTGAAGAACCCTCCAAATTCCAAGCCTAATTTTCGTAGATAAATCACCCCAAAACACTTTATTGCTGCTCTAGGATCAATTCCGTCAAAGAAACGATGTCGGATCGTCAGCAATCACCTCCGTTTGAGATGCCACAGGGCGAGGAGCCCGAAATTGGGGTTGAAGCTATGGACCCGAGCTTGCTTACTTTCCGGCCTCATACCCACATTTCTCACTTCGTGACTTCGGGTTTGGTAAGAATGCCTCACCCTTCTTGTCGATTTCGGGTTTCATGAAGTTCTGTTTTCTTTACCCGAAATATTGCTGCAGCAGCTTTATTGATCATTCTTTGCATGTTGTTTGTTGTTGCTGATTTGTTGTAAGAAACATGTTGGGATGTCCATTTTCATGTTCACACACTTGCTTGTACATTGTTCTGCCATTGAAATCTCTGTGTTGATTTCATCCGTTTTTCTAGCAGTCATGCTGATGAAATTTTTGTTGTTCCTTGTTCTTTTTCAGGAGTGGAGCCGCCTATCGGAGATTTGAGGCGGAGCTCATGGTCCAGTGGGCATTTGGAACAAATTGCCCGAAAATGTGAGGGCTCGAGTTCAGGCTACCCACTTTGGCCTTTTTATCATTAGTCTACCGGCACTGAAAAATGACCCGGACGTTATTCAGGCTTTGAGAGAGAGATGGTGGGACACCACCCATACTTTTCATTTGCCTATGGGAGAGGTCACGATGACGCCCACAGACTTTACGGCATTGACTGGTCTGCCGTTTGCGGGGGAGCCTGTCCCTTGCGTTTTGAGGGGGACCCTTAGGACTGCCGACGAGCTGTTGGCTCTCATTGACTGTGGCTTCCCGGTGAAGAATTTCCAGGTCACTTGGGGGAGCATCCGCCGGTATTTTAGCATTCTTGCAGCTGAGCCTCCGGGCGTCACTGCTGAGCGGGTAGATGCTGCGGCCCGTTGTTTTATATGGTACTTGCTGTCTCATACCCTGTTTGCTAGTGGAGGGTCCTCGGCCTCTTTGGCTTTGCTTGACTTGTTGGTAGACTTGGACCAGGCCGGTCATTACAACTGGGGTGCAGCGGGCTTGGCTGCTTGTTATCATGGTATGGATCTAACTAGCCGCTCGACCACCAGCTTGGTCATCGGTTTCAGCCTGTTGTGGGAGGTATCATGCTTTCCCTTTTTCTTTTCGGCCTTCTTGTCATTGCTTTACTGTATCTTTTAACTGTCATTTAATTCTGCTCTTGCCTCTGTTCTGCAGCTATGGGCCTTTGCTGTCTTGGAGCTGAGGGACTTTAAGATCAATAGAGAAGGTCAGCCCCAGTATCCGGACTGCGTGAGGTGGTCATATAGGGAGAGGAACGTGAGGACCGGCACTGCTCTGATCAGCCTGCTTTCAGCTCGGCGTCACTTGGATTCTTTGAGGCCGGAGGCTGTCGCCTTTTCTTTGTTTCCGTGGAGAGCTATTTATGCCTTTATTGAGCATACCCTGATTCCCACCCGTTCGAGGCTCCTGATGAGCTCAGTGGAGTGTATGGCGATGTACCTTGGAGAGAGAGTGTTTTGGCAGCATGGTGGTCAGGTGACGGACTTCCACCACCCTCCTAGGCCAGCGGTTCCTGATGTTCCCCCTTTCTGTCCTCGTAATTGGAGGGCTCTTTCAGAGGCAGACCGGGCAGTCTATATTCCGGGGGTTGATGTTGTTCCCGAGGATATGTCACCGGAGAGAGAGCCTCCCGCTCAGGCTGCTGTGGTATGTTTTTCTGACCATCTTTGCATTTTCTCAGTTCCAGTCTTGTTTTTCTGTCCTTTGTATTGATGTAATTTCTTTTCCCTGTTCTTTGTTGCAACAGGTGCCCGTAGCTGCTTATAGGCACTTGGGTAGGCAGAACAAAGGAATGAGGCGGAGGCTCCGCCAGCTGGAGGAGAGGGTGCTGGAGCTGTGCAGGGATATTGCTGCCATGACTAGAGGTGCTGCCGGTGCTGTCTCTGGTGCTGCGAGAGGAGCTGCCCGAGGTGCTCGGGGCATGGGACGAGGTTGCAGGGATGCTGCACTGGACATTGATGAGGCTGTCTCTTCAGCGAGGCAGTCGCTGAGCAGGAGTCTGAGCCACGGAGGTAGCCATAGTAGGAGCCTGAGCCGAGAGGGTAGCCAGAGCCGGGGCGGCGCCAGTTCATCAGGGAGAGCTGCCAAGAGGACCCGTCCTGATGTTGTGATTGAGACATCTGAGTCTGAGGATGATGATGATGATGATGATGAGGATGATGATGACGATGAGGAGACCGAGAGCGGTAGCAGGGGGTGAGCACAGTGTTGGTGATGACGTACCCGAGCTGTTGTGCCTGAGAGGATGAGGGGTTGAAACACTTTTACTTTTGCCTGTAATAACATTTAACATGTATTTACAATCCTATTTATTTTACTACTCATTTTTATGTTCTATTAACGACTCGATCTTAGATGTCGACTCTTTATAAACAAATGTGTGCCCAAAGAGTGCTTGTTGTCGATGCTTGAACTCCTTTTTGTTGCTGGGATTTGATTTTACTGCAGGTTGGATATGTTGAAGTGCTTGGGTTCTGTTCTGAACTGACAAGGGCTGTTTCTGTCTGAACTGCTGTCAAAGGCGCACGCGTCAGGCCTTGCTTGTGGGAGGCGCGCGCGTTGTGCAGCCTTGGTCGGAGGCGCGCGCTTCTGGCCTGCTGAATTACAGCCCCTTTCTTTTTCTGATCAGAATGTTCCAACAGCTATAAATTTTGAACCATTTTCGACCAGAATGGTCACACAGCATTCTTTTGCAAACACTTTCTCCTCTTTAACCATAAAATTCTTGTCATAATGGCCCCAATGACTTTCTCCTTTGAAGTTAAGGTTTCCGTCCCCGAGGGTGAGAAGTCCGTTCCAGTGGTGAATGCCGTTCCAGCTGTGGGGTCCGTCCCGATGGTGGAGAAGCGTCCGAGCGTTTTTGATCGTTTAGGAAGGCCCAATGATGATGTTGTTGACCCCGTGAGACCGGTGGTTCATGTGCGGGACTATAGACCCCGTCATTTTCCCAAGAAGAAGAAAGGTAAAGGAAATTCCTCCTATGTGTGGAAGCGTCCCATGGTTGTCCCCGCTAAGGCTCCGCTTGATAAGGGCAAAGGGAAGGCCGTTGATGAAGCTCCGTCCCGTCCTAGCATTTTCTCCCGTCTTGGCGGTCCCAAGAATGTCCTGTCCCCATCCAAGAAGACTAAAGAACATAACAAGAAACAATGGGTTCCCAAACCTAAGAAAGATTAGATTTTTCTTTGTACCCCAAGAGATTGCAATTAGACCACTTTGTTTTAGGATTTAACATTTTGATGTATTTTGTTGCTCAATAAATCCGTTGTAATGGTTTGAATAGTTCATTGAATGAATAAGAATTGCATTTTGTTATTTGAAGTGAATTGGGTATTTTTGATATGTTTTAGACTGCACCCGAAGGTTGCCTACGTTCCACCAGTTGGGAGGCTCAGGTCTTCGTAGTTCAAACAAACAAAGACCATTTTTTTTTTTTTTTTTTTTGTGTGCACCCTGTTTTTTGCCTAGACCGCCCTTTCGGGTTTTCAATCTAGCGGGCTTCTTTTTTGCACGTGCTCTAATTTTTGCCTAGGCCGCCCTCGCGGGTTTTCAACCTAGCGAGCGATTTTTTTTTTTTTTTTATATGGTCTTTGTTTATTAAGCGTAGAACCTCTTGAGCTTGTCGAGGTTGACCTCCTTTGGCAGCTGGTCACCATCTAAATCCACGAGCCGGACGGCACCACCGCTTAGTATCTTTTTGACCACGTACGGACCGATCCATCGGGGTCCCCATTTCCCCAGGGGATTCATGGCATTAGGAGGATGTTGTCTTAAGACCAAATCTCCCACATTGATGTTCCGAGGCTTCACTTTTTTGTTGAAAGCTCTTGCCATCCTTTGCTGATATGCCCTCGTGCGTTTGAGTGCTCTTAACCTTTTCTCGTCGAGCAAGGCTAGCTGTTCGTATCGACTTTGCATCCAGTTGACCTCGTTGACTTGATTCTCGAGGAGGACCCGTAGAGATGGGACTTTAAGTTCGATAGGGAGTACGGCTTCAGAACCATAGACTAATGCATAAGGAGTTTCTCCTGTCGCGGACCGTATTGATGTGCGGTAGCCCCACAATGCTAATGGTAGCTTCTCGGGCCAATCCCTTCCTGTTGAGGCCATTTTCTTGACGATGGTCTCGATGGTTTTATTTGCTGCTTCGACCGCGCCATTTGCTTGGAGACGGTAAGGAGATGACTTGTGCTTGGTGATCTTGTATTCTACCAAAAGTGCATCCATTTCCTTCTCAAAGTGAGAGCCGTTGTCGGAAATAATTTCATGAGGCACGCCGTATCGGCACATGATATTAATCTTTACAAATTCGGCCACTTTCTTGGCGTTGAGGGTCCGATAGGCTTGTGCTTCGACCCACTTTGTGAAGTAGTCGACTGCCACTAGGACGAATGACTGCCCATTGCTCCCGGCAGGATGAACTTTACCGATGATGTCTATCCCCCAACAAGAGAAAGGCCAAGGTGTGACCATATTGTAAAGTTGTGAGGGTGGAGCATGTTGCAGATTAGCATTGAATTGGCACTTGGCACACCTTTTGACTTTCTCGATACAGTCTCGTTCCATAGTGCTCCAATAGAAACCAATGCGAAGTATCTTCTTGACTAGCATAAACCCATTCATGTGGGGTCCACATTCTCCTTCGTGCACTTCACACATTATCTCCTGAGCTTCGGCCTCATTGGCGCATAAGAGATTGATCCCGTCGTGGTGCCTTTTATAGACTCGGTCCCCAATCAGTACGTACCGGGAGGCTAACCTTTGCAGAGCTGCTTGAGACTTCTTATTGATATTCTCGGGATAAGTGCCATCTTTGAGGAAATTCATGATATCCGAATACCACGGAGAGTTTGTTTGAACCTCGTTGATCTCGATACTCATGCAATATGCCGGACTGTTCCTTCGAGAAATTTTGAAGGGTTTCACCATTTTCCTTTTGGGCATTTCGACTAATGAAGCTATAGTGGCCAGTGCATCGGCGAAGCGATTCTTATCCCTTGGTAGGTAGTTGAAAGTGATCTCTTGGAATTGTTCAACCAGTTCTTCAAGGTGCTGACCATACTGTTGGAGAGTCGGGTCTTGGGTTCGCCATTTACCCGATTGCTGATTGATAAGGAGCAAAGAGTCGCCGAACACTTCTAGTTCCGTGACGTTTCTTTCGAGAGCTGCTTCGAGACCTGCTTCGAGACCTGCTATGCATGCTTCGTACTCGGCAATGTTGTTGGTAGCTTCGAATTCAAGGCGGATGGCAATGGGAGTGTAGATGTCTTTTGGATCGACAAGCAATATTCCTATACCAAAACCGTGTTTATTGGCGGCGCCATCGAAAAAAAGTTGCCACTTATTTTCCTCGGTTGCAGTACAAATTAAATGCTCGTCGGGGAACTGTACGTCTTCCCCCTTTACTTCGTCACATGGGAATTCGGCAAGCTGGTCACTGAACACTTTCCCCCTGACGGATTCTAGTGTGACGTAAGTGATATCATAGCCGGCGAGCATGAAGTACCATTTGGCTATTCTTGTTGACATGAAAGGCTTCTCAAAGATGTAGCGGAGTGGGTCCACCTTTGCTACTAGCTTGATCGGAAAAGCTTCCATATAGTGTTTGAGCTTTTGAGTGACCCAAACCAATGCTGCACATGACTTCTCTAAGACAGAGTAGTTCTTTTCGCCTCCTTGGAATCGGCGACTGACAAAATAAATGGCATTCTCCTTTGTGGACTCTCGTTGCTCTTGTGCTAACATAGCCCCTAGGGCTTCATCATTGACAGTGAGATAGAGCAACAGAGGTTTCTCCTTGTGCGGCGGAACTAGAACAGGAGGGCACGTCAAGTAATGCTTCACTTGGTCGAAGGCTTCTTGGCACGCGTCGGTCCATTCTAGAGCCACATTCTTCTTGAGTAGCTTGAAGATTGGCTCGCACATGGAAGTGAGTTGGTGCACAAACCGACTGATGTACTGTAGTCTGCCCATGAAACCTTTGATCTCTTTCTGTGTCCTTGGAGGAGGCATGTCAATGATTGCCTTGATTTTGGAGGGGTCTACTTCAATTCCCCTTTCAGTGACCATATAACCCAGAACTTTGCCTCGGATAACCCCGAACGTGCACTTTGCAGGGTTGAGCCTCATCTTGTGTTGACGAAGCCTTTCGAAGAACTTGCGGAGATCGATTAAATGTTGACCATCGGTCCCTTTGGAGTGAATAATCATGTCATCCACATAGACCTCGATTTCTTTATGAATCATATCGTGGAACAAGTCTGTCACGGCTCTTTGGTAGGAAGCCCCAGCATTTCTTAACCCAAATGGCATGACTGTGTAGCAAAAGGTACCCCACGGTGTTGTGAAGGCTGTCTTATGTTGATCTTCCTCGGGCCCTCGGCCATGAGAATCTGATTGTACCCAGCAAACCCATCCACGAATGAGCGAACCTCGTAGGCAGCAGTGGAGTCGACCAGCATGTCGATATTAGGGAGTGGAAAATCATCCTTTGGGGAAGCTTTGTTTAAATCCCGGAAATCTACACAAACTCGAACCTTGCCGTTTGCCTTCCTGACTGTCACAATGTTGGCTAACCATGTCGGATACTCGATAACCTTGATGAAACCCACACTGAGGAGCTTCTCAATTTCTTCTTTGACCTGCAGAGACCATTCTAGCTTGATCTTTCTGAGCTTCTGCTTTACTGGGTTGGCATCTTCTCTGATCGGAATCTTGTGCTCTGCTACCTTTCTGTCCAAACCCGGCATGTCTTTGTATGACCATGCGAAAACATCCACGAATTCCTGTAGTAGTGCAGTCAATCTGTCTCTGTCGTCCCCCTTAAAGAAGCTTCCAATCTTAGTTTCTTTTAGCTCTTCTTCGGTACCCAGATTAACAACATGCAATTCTTCGTCAGCCTTTGGACCATTCTCACCACGACTACGGACTTGTTGAGCAAGTTCATTTAAGTATGTTGTGTGTTTCGTGGTCTATTTCATCATAATTTGAATCGTTATTAACTTGTTCGTTAAGTTCATTATTAGTTAATTCATCATTTATGATGTTTGCAATCTCAGGGTACTCAGAAATATCAAATTTTTCATTAGCAAAGAAAGGAAACACACGCTCGGCTATGGCCTCCAAATCCTCTTGGGTGAGGGTATTAGAGACACTCTCGGACTCGAAAGTAAGTGTGAGCCGCTCTTCCTTTGTTGCTGTGCGGGGTATGCAACCCATTTCTCGGACTAAGAATTCTTCGGATAACACGGGTCCCCTTGTTGAATACCAATTGTTGATCGGCTCGGAGCTTGGCGGGATCTCACTGATAGTCTCGTTCATGATGACGGTGTCATGGATGGCGTTGACTTGGCATTCATTCATCATGGCAAGCTCTTCGAACATGGAGGCTAAATCTGTTAGTTCTTCCCCCACGATGATTTCTGTCTCAGATTCTATAGTCATCTTCCTTCCCCACCATTCACGGGGCGACATGGGAGTTGGTTCCCTTTCGGATTTCTGGATCTCACAATCGGAGAAGATTTTGAGGCCGGGCTTTTTGACACCCTTATTGTTAACCCATGGCTCGGGAAAGATCATGTATGGAACGTCTTCCCTTTGGCGGACAAAATAACCATTCAATGTCTTGCGGTAAGGCCTTAGATTAGGGACTTCATAACGACGGCCTTCTTTACGAGCTCGGGCCTTTTCGTTCTTGATCGCTTGCTCTTGTTTCAAGTCTTCTTTGGAAGGCTCATACCCCAAACCGAATGTGTTTTTGACAAATGGGACTTGCACGGGATGTAGGATTCCTTGTTGATATCTCCCTAAGCCTAAACCAGGGAAGTAGTCCATATTCCTCATCATGCGGAGGACTTTGTGATTGCTGGGGGTCCATGATCCGTTTCCCCCTTCTTTGTCAATGGCGTTGATCGAGACGCCGGAGAGAGTGGAGTCTGGTAAACCATGCTGAACTTGGTGGACGGGCTCACCTTTTCTGTGGATAGTGACGTTTTCAGCCATGACGATCACTATTTCATCACCATTTCGGGTCTTTACACATTGGTGGAGAGTTGATGGTACGGCATTAGCACTGTGAATCCATGGTCGTCCCAAAAGTAAGTTGAACGAGGCCGGGATATCAAGCACTTGGAATGGAACGGACATGACTATGGTTCCAAACTCGATGTCTATTTCGATCATACCCATGACTGTACGGGCGGTGCTGTCATAACCTCGGATTACTTGAGTAGAAGGCTTCAAATCGGAATCCTTAAGCCCCAGTATGCCCATGATTTTGCCAGGCATGAGATTGAGTGCGGAACCACCGTCCACTAAGACTCTTGAGACGGGCCTCCCCCTTGCTCGTACCTTGAGGTAAATAGCTTCGTTGTGGTCGGAACCAAATGGTGGAAGGTCCATATCGGCAAAGGTGATAACGTTGCCAAAATGAATGTGACCAATCATTGCTGTGAGGTCCTCGGGGGTAGTATCGGGAGAAACTGATGTATCATCGATATTGCGGATGACAAGATCTCGGTGTTTCTTTAAGGATGCAATGAGGTCCCAAATAGAGATGTTGGCTTGAGTTTTCTTGAGTTGGACAAGTAGAGGGTCTTCGGGAGTGTCGCGAGCTTGCTGTCTTTGAGAAGAGGAGCTTGGTGCGGAAGTGGAAGGGTTGCTTGCTATGACTCGACCGGATCGAGTTAGCATGTTGACGTTCCCGTCTTGCTTCTTTTTCCTATTCTCTAGTACTTCCCTCATTACCTCATCGTAAGTCACTACATAACAAGAATTGTCTAGTTTATTCATAACATTGGGGCCCCCATTCACAATTGGGATTGAATGGGTGGTCCCCTCGAGTTCTCCTATCTCTATTACATTGACATGTTCGTCATTAGTCACTACAAATTCTTTCTTATCTATGAGATCTTGAATGACATTGCGGAGAACGAAGCAATCCTCGGTGGTGTGGCCACTATATTGGTGGTAGCCACAATATTTGTCGTGAGCATGATTGGGGTGGATCATCTTGGGTTGGTACCCTTGCACGGGTGTGACTTGACCCTTTGCCTTGAGGACCTCGAACACTTCGGTTTGAGTCATGCCTTGGAGAGGCGTGTAGACACGGTCACTTCGGGACTTCTTCCCTTGAGGTGGAGGAACCTTTTTGTAATTCCCCTTGTCAATAGTGACGGCGTTGACCGAGGCCTCTTTTGTGGAGTTGGAAGCGGCCTTGTAGCGGTAAGTAGGAGTGGCCTTCTTAATCTCCTTGAGCAAGTCATCCATGCGTACCCCCGCCTCATACATTTGGGAGAAGTCGGAGTAGCAAGCCCCACTTAGGTGGGTGCGGAGATCAATCTTGAGACACTTGAGAAAGATGTCCATTTGCTCTTTTGTGTTTGGCCTCTCAACAATTTCAGAGAGTTTATCATTCCATCTCCTTGTGAAGTCGATGAAGGACTCATTGTCTCGTTGAGTAGTGTTCTCTAGCTCTTTCCTTGTGGGCCGGTGAGTGGTGTTGCCTTGGTATTGGTTCTTGAAGGCAAGCATGGCGGAGTCCGAATCAAGATGGACAGTGAGCGGGAGAGTAGCATACCAATCTTTTGCCGCCCCCTCGAGAGTGAGAGGAAAGCATTGAGCCATCACCTTGGGGGAGACCTTCTTCGGAACCATTGCCCAAATATAAGTCTCAATGTGAGCCATGGGACAAGAGTTGCCCTTGAATTTGCTTATGTCGGGCATCTTGAACTTATCGGGAAGAGCGGCCATAGTACTCATGAGGATGGATGATTGATAAAGGCTTGTGTCGGAGCCTTTCCCCATGTTGAGCCCATTGAATTTTTGGTCGATGTAGGCCATGATAGAATCCACCATTTTGGGCTCATTGTTCTCGGAACTTGGTTCCCCCATTTTCTTGGTGCGGGTGTTGACGTAAGGACTTTTGAACAAACCCTCGGTCCACTCGGATTCATCGTCATTGTTCTTGTTCTTCCCCTTGGCAAGGTTAGTGAGCTTTTCTTTCATTAGCTCCATCTCGGCCTCGTGGGCCTCCCTTTGGCTGTCGAGGTGGGATTGCCAAATGTCGTCTTTGCTTTGTGCCTCCTTATTAAGGGTGGAGACTTGCTCTTGGAAGAGTTGGACCATAGTTGAGAGCTGTTCGAGAGACATGGTGTTGCTGCTGCCGGTCATGGTTGATGTTGGAGCTGTTGGAGTGATCTCTTCACGGACTAACCGATTTGCTGAATCCCGGTAGACTCTGTAAGTACCAATTGAACCTACATTGCAGAAGAGGCCCTTGTCAGTCTTGAGTAACACTTGCGGTCTATGAAGAGGCTTAGAACACACAGTTGGGCACACGACTCGAACCACATAAGAAAAGACTCCTTTTTTTTTTTTTTTTTTTTTTATAAGTCGGAGAGAATGAATCCCTTTTGGGGTTTCTAAGAAAATAATGGAATCGTCACACTAGTATATAGACCATCTCGAAGTCCCATATACTCATCGGATTCCATCGCGCTTGTGAATCCTACATGTATCGGGATTAAACTAAATTAATGTAGTAAAGCATACATGCGGGGACGGATTTTTATTTTCGTCCAAAATAACCACTTTTGGGGACGGATTTTTATTGCGTCCATTTCAACAAGTTGGCATGTATGATTTGAAGACATTAGTTTAGGGAAATTTCAGTACATGGAAACTGACTTGAGTCACAGAGTGTTAGACCCTAACTAGAATTGTGTGGTTTGTGTTCGGCTTGAATATGAGGCTCAAAGGTCACCCCCGGCATGTAGTCTTGAACTACGCCACGGGCTGAGGTTTACCGCTTCGAAAGAGCCAAGGTCTGGTGGAGCTTGAAACTTTCTAGGACGGGCCTCGACGGGTTTGGGGTTGGACTTGTGCGACTCGATAGGCAGTTCATATGAATATGTGCATGTAGTGTGAGGTCTAACAAGTAACACAAAAAAAAATTATTTTTTTTTTTTGAAAAAAAAAGAAAACAAACACATAAGCACATAAATTACAACTCCCGAATCACCCGTGTGACCGGTAAATAAAACACAAAATTAAAACAGTCCGAGGGTTCAATTCTGTTTTGATGCAGGCAATTGTGCCCACACCCCACTGTTCTGCTTAGTCACTGAAACCTGTTTCTGTTCTGGGAATCAACCCAGAAGCGTGCGCCTCTGAATGCTGATGTGGGACGCGCGCGCATGGCGCAATGCTTATGGGAGGCGCGCGCTTCTGGGCACACCTGTCAGAATGTCAGACTTTGGACTCAGGGGATTGCCCTGGTCCTATGTTCAAATTGTAACCCCTGCAGAAGTGATTAGTGCAGAATAACAGAAGAAGAAGATGAAGGATATGAAGAAGTGGGCGATTCTGGTTCTTGATGCGGGATGCGCGCGCCTTAGGCTTAAAATGCCAGACGCGCGCACCTCCCCCATCAGGAATCAGAATGCCCAGAAAAGATGTAGATTTCGATCAGAATGCAAGTTTAACCCTCGAATCTCCCCAGCGGAGTCGCCACTGTAGATACCCCGGGGGAACCACGGCTTTAGGCTCGAGCGGTGGATTATCCTAGGATGTCTAACTTGTTTTAGAGTCGCCACCTATGTTTTGAGGAACATAAGAAAAACCTATTGATTGTAGCCTAAGTTTGATTACGAAAACTGAGATTCTTTGTTTTGAGGTTCGGGGGTTAGATTACGAGATGGGAAGTACCGAAACACCCATCTCGCCCAACTTAAGTTGGTCTTGCTTGATCAAAATCTACATGAATGAAAATATTCTTCTTCTTCTTCTTTAAGTCATAAAAAGGGGGGGGGGGGTTTAAAGTAGGATTTGGAATGTAGGAGATAACTCCTTAACCAACCTCAATGAGATGAGGTGATAATTAGAGTCATGTCCCAAAATGATTTGGGTGATTGCACATTTGATTAGAGTAAAAGAGAGGGAGGAGATGAAGTAGAAAAGAAAGGAAAAGATGGACTTTTACCTACAATTTGAAGAACTTCAAATATTGCTTGATGAGATCCTTGGAGAACCTTTAGAAAGTGATTTTGGTATAGTTTTTGTAAGTTCAATCTTCGGTCTAAGTTTTCGATCCTTGAAAATGGAGGTAAAGAGAGGTTTTTATAGGTGAAAGAGGGGTGTTTTTGGTGCCAAAACTCATCACCAAGAAATCCTTCCCGGGCAAAATCCTGTAAATTGAGCAAGGGAGGGAATCCTGGCCAGAAATCTGTAACTGACGCCCAGAGGCGCGCGCTTCCTGCTTTGGGGGCGGGAGGCGCGCGCGCCTGGCTCCTAGTGTCGGAGGCGCGCGACTCAGAGAAGGCAATTTTGACAGAATGGACTAGAAAGTCAGCCCTGTCATTCAGTTTAGTCCCTGGACTTAACGAAGTCAGTCAGGAACTTAACGGAAATGACAGAAACTAACGAGAAACACTTAAAATAGGGAGGAACACAAGATCAAATGTGCAATCGGGGTGAGCGGTCCAAGGCGGGGTGTCTACACTCATCATCAAATAAGAATCCATGCTGCTGCAATTCAAGAGGTTGTTTGTTCCCTTCATAATTACTACATGCCGATACACAGGGCTGTCCGTATTCCATCACAAATGTAAAAGAAATGCACGGAGTTGTTCATGCCATTTATGGGTGCCACGTGACAATCCGATGGAGCTCTGCCGATGAAAATCAAGGGGCTACGGATCCCCCTCGCCAGCAAAAGGTCCCTTGAACTATAAGGAGATTACCTCGCAATCAAAAAAGGTGAAAGAAAACTAGGGGCTTGTCTTGCCCAAAGTTTCATGTACAAAAAAAAAAAGGCTCGCTAGGTTGAAACCCAAAAAGGCGACCTAGGCAAAAATTAGAGCATTGCACAAAAAAGAAGCCCGCTAGGTTGAAAACCCGAAAGGGCGGCCTAGGTGAAAAAAAGGGTGTGCACAAAGAGATAAAATAAAAAATATAAAAATAGAAGGGGCTATCACCATAGAAAGTAAAAGTCCCATTTTATTTTCACTTCAAATGTTCTATTTTTCTTTCTTTCTTTCCCTACAAAGAAGTTTAACACGGCAGCAGCAGCCCATGACAACTACAATGAAGCAGTCCAAAGCAACAAGCAACAACGGAGCAACTCACCTCTGTTAAACGAACCTCAAACCCAATTTCATCATCAGCCGAGCCTCCCTCGAACTACGCGGACCTGAGCTTCTTACCTTGAGGAGAACGTAGGCAACCTTCAGGTTCGGTCCAAAATATACACAACCCACCTCGCAGCCAATCTTCTTTCTCTTCTCTCTTCCACCTTTTATTTATACTTTTGGTTTCTTCACTCACAATCGATCAAAACATTTATTATTTTGAGGCTACTTATTTACCCATTAACCAGAACTCATTAATCAATCAACGAGGTCCATTCTCGAGCAATCAAATGAGAATCTTGAATAAAACAATTTTCAAATGTCTCGACAAGTCTTCTGTTCTACAATCTAGGAAGAGCTAAACACTTCTTTTCTGTCAAGCAGGGGCTTCCTTCCGTTGGTACATACACCTCTTATAAATTTTCCGAAGAGTCGATATACGAGCACTCTCTCTCTCTCTCTCTTTTTCTCTCTCTAAAATGCCCCTGCATGTTTTCAGACAATTCTTTTTTCCTCTTTTTGAGTCGACTGAAAGATTTCAAAAAAAAAAAAAAAAAGATGCAAAAGAGATGCCCGCTAGATTGAAAACCCGTAAGGGCGGTCTAGGCAGAAAAATGGGTGCGTCTTAAAAGTGGCAGGATACCCCGCTCTACGCTGATACGTAAACTTGTGTATTTTTAGAATAAAAATAAAAGGATATGGACTAACTCAAGAACCTCGCAAGGAACAAGAGCCAGAACTAGAAAAACCTAATCTCGCAAGACTAGGGCATGTCCTCGCAAAGGCAGAAAGGGTTTAAACCTCGCAAGGCTTAAGAAAAATTCTCGCAAGAATTGAAGTAAGTTCGCAAACTCACAAAGGAAATTTTATTCAATCACTCAATGCATTACATGTCGTGCCCCAACCTGTGGTCCTACCTGGCCCCACGTTCAGGACACGCACGGAAGACATCATAAAACATTTTAGGAAAAAATTTCGAAATGTACTTTCATAAAAGTTTCATATAACCAACTCTTCAAAGTTGAAAACTTTGATTCAGCACACACAAACCATTTTACAAACACAAGTACCTTGCCCCAAGGGCTTACCCACTTTTACAAAATTTACAATCACCAACATGTTCCAAAAATAGGTGATACAAGATAAAGTCACGGGTACACTACCCAAAAGGTTATACATTTACATAATGTAGCCTTTACATAACACATGTCCCAAAATATCTTACCCAAAATCACCACCACGACGTCCTCCCTTGTGAAGTGACATATCCCCTAGGCTCTCCTTTATCTACGGAAAACAAATAAACAAGGAACGGGGTGAGAATAAATCTCAGTAAGCTACTAAAATGCAACTACGTTACATGCTGAAATGATACTCGTCATTGAACAATGTCAATAAACATTCACATAGCACATAACATGAGAGGCAAATCCATCTCATCATACCACACATAAGGCAGGAATAAACACTCATAAGCGGATACTGAGCCAAGGTTCTCGAATCAAACATATAACCATCTGAGAGGTATCAACTAAGCAGCACGAAAGGGCTGAAACGGGTTCATGAACCAAACATTAACAATAACAACAACGGGGGGAAAATGACACTAAGTCATAACCCAAAGTGCCCAACCTTTGGCCCAAGGAAGGGGGTTAAAAATGGGAAACCAATGGTAGAAGCCTTACAATGAACTTGGTTCGTGTGCCATTATAATCCCTACCACTGCCCGATATTACAACAAGAAGTACCAGCTGGACTTTACACGAAAGCATAGTAATAAATACTTGCTTAAACAACAAACGGTGCATGATTCCAAAGTAGGGAACCACACAAGTGCATCACAAAGATGTAAACACGTTACTCATAAAGAGTTCACAATATTGAAATTAAGTCACAACACAATCCTTTATTAATGACATTAAGTCACAACCACATCTTGCACACATGCACAATCAAGCCATTATCTACAATCTTAGCATCCCAAAACACCCTTCTAGGTGCTCTACACTAGGACCCAAAATCCAGACAAGGATTGACTTCCAACACATTTGGTTTAAACAAACTTTTGTCCAATAGGGGGCCTGGGCGGTCGCCTAAGCACCCTGGGCGATCGCCCAACAGGGGACCGGGCGGACGCTCACTCTCACCTGGGCGCGCGCTCACTATAACATTTTTGGAACCTCAAACCCTGCCAACATGCGCGGCCGTGCAAGGCCCATCTGGGCGGGCGCTCGGTCAGTTAGCAGGCGGGCGCTCGGTGCTAATTCCAGCAAACCCAAATTTCTTTCCCAGACTTATAGTTGTCCGTCCCAATCGTAGGAGTATACTTTTATTAACAAACAAAGGCAATACCCAGGATATCAACATACTCAAAAACCTTCCTTCCCCTTTCATAACTACACCCATAACATGGTTATACTCCCTTTGTCCCAAATAAACAAGTATCACAAAATTTACCCAAATCACAAAATTAACAATTGCAAGTGTCAAATATAATATATATGACCATTTTAACATTTAAAGGGGAATTAGTAACTTACCTATTTCCGGAAAAGTATCGAGAAAATAATATTTGATCGGGTAGGAATACTCTACTCAACACCCTGAACATTTTGGTATAATTAGATTTTAAAATGGAGTAGTAAATAAAATGAAAGAAATCATTAAAGAAGAAACTTACCTTTCTTCTCTTAATCCTAGGGAAACTTAGGAAACTTGTTCTGTGTAAGTATGAATATGCAGAGGGAGAGAGTAAGGATAAGTATATAAAGATCTTTATAAAATTTCCACTTTGGTCCTTCTACTTTTAAGTTGAACAATTAAGCCCCTATAGTTATATTTTCACATATAACCCTATAGTTTCACTAACTCATTTATTCAACTTAACAAACTTTCTACTAACACTTTAACTATCACATATACTCAAATAATATATGCAAGTCAAGAAAATATTATCTAACACAAATGATCAAATAAGATATGCAACACATAAAATGCACACATAATATTAATTTAAAAACCCCCAAAAATATAAAATAAATAGGGACGGGTTTTAGGGTCGTTACAATCACTCCCCCTTAAAGAAAATTCATCCCGAATTTTAAGGTAACTCACCAAATGAGTAAAACAACCAAGGGTATTTCCTTTCCATTTCCTTCCGAAGCTCCCAAGTAGATTCTTCCACATTATGGTTCCTCCACACAACCCTAACAAGAGGAATACTCTTAGTTCTCAATTCTTGAACTTTAAAATCAATCACCTGAACTGGATGCTCCTCATAGGACATACTTGGTTCAATATCCTCAGGTATCTCAGATAACACATGAGATGGATCATACACATACTTTCGAAGCATCGAAACATGAAAAACATTATGAATCTTATCAAGAGAATGAGGTAATGCAAGACGATAAGCTCGATCTCCAACTCTTCCCAAAATCTCAAAAGGCCCAACAAACCTCGGTGCTAGCTTGCCTTTCTTCCCATATCTTTTAATTCCCACTTTTGGAGAAACTTTCAAAAACACAAAGTCACCCTTTTCAAACTCAAGGTCTCGCCTCCGGTGATCAGCATAACTCTTTTGATGACTCTGGGCAGTAGTCAATCGATCCCGAATAAGTTTAACCTTCTTAACTGAATCATTAACCATGTCAACACCTCAAATCTTCGCTTCCCCAACCTCATCCCAACAAATAGGTGAACGACATTTTCTCCCATACAATGCTTCATAAGGAGCCATCCCAATACTTGACTGAAAACTATTATTATAAGCAAATTCCACAAGAGGAAAATGAATATCCCAAGAATCCGAGAAATCAACTGAACAAGCCCTCAACATGTCCTCAAGAATCTGAATAGTTCTTTCTGACTGACCATCTGTTTGAGGATGAAAAGCAGTACTAAACCTCAACTCTTAACCCAAAGCCATCTGAAATGCTTGCCAAAACTGAGAAGTGAATCTAGGATCACGATCAGATACAATGCTCACTGGAACTCCATGCAATCTCACAATCTCATGAATATACAAAGTCACAAGCTTCTCCATCGAATAGCCAATATCAATAGGTAAGAAATGAGAAGACTTTGTCAATCTATCCACGATTACCCAAACTGCATCAAATTTTCTACGAGTACGAGGCAATCCAGTTAATAAATCCATTGTAACATGCTCCCACTTCCATTCCGGTATCTCTAAAGGTTGAAGTAAACCTGCGGGTCTCTGATGTTCGGCTTTAACTTATTGACAAGTTAAACACTTCGACACATAATCCGCTATCTCCCGCTTCATGTTGTTCCACCAAAACTGTTGCTTCAAATCTTGATACATTTTGGTACTCCCGGGATGAATAGTATACCTTGACTTATGGCCTTCCTTGAGAACTTGAAGTTTAATCCCATCAACATTAGGCACACATAATCTACCTCTGAAAGTCAATACTCCTTCAAAATTGAGAGAGAAGTCTTCAAATCTGCCATCTTTGATTTTACCCATTATCTTCATTAACCCAGGATCATCTTTTTGAGCATCCTTGATTTGTTTAATGAAGGTTGGTAATACTCTGATATTCGCAAATATAGCCCCATGCCTCAATTCATATGGACACCAATCTCGAGCATCTTCTAACATCTTCCATTCCCGTACCATCAATGAAGCTACATAAGACTTCCGGCTAATAGCATCAGCTATCACATTCGCCTTGCCCAGATGATAAGAAATGGTGCAATCATAATCCTTCAGTAGCTCCATCCATCTTCGTTATCTATTATTCAGCTCTTTCTGGGAGAAAAGATACTTTAAACTCTGATGATCTGTGAAAATCTCAAACTTTACTCCATATAAATAATGCTTCAATTTGTGTAACGCAAAAACAATAGCTTCAAGCTCCATATCATGGGTCGGATAATTCTGCTCACTAGGAGTTAACTTCCTTGAAGCATAGGCAATTACCTTCCCACTCTACATTAAAACACACCCTAAGCCTTCTTTTGAAGCATCACTATAAATTACCAATTCATCATTCCCATTAGGCAGTGCAAGAATAGGAGCGGTGGTCAACCTCTTTTTCAATTCTTCAAAACTAACTTGACATTTATCATCCCAAACATATGGCACATTCTTTCGAGTCAACTGAGTTAATGGTGTTGCAATCTTAGAAAATCCTTCAATGAATCTTCTGTAGTACCCAGCTAACCCCAAGAAACTTCGAATTTCAGTGACTGATTCTGGCCTCTTCCAATTCACAATGGCTTCAATTTTTGATGGATCAACAGATATACCTCTATTGGAAACCACATGTCCTAGAAAAGATACTTCATCGAGCCAAAAAGCACATTTACTAAAGTTTGCAAACAGTTGCTTCTCCCTGAGAACAGATAGAACCATTCGCAAGTATTGCTCATGCTCCTCTCGAGACTTAGAATAAACAAGGATGTCATCGATAAACACAACCACAAAAGAATCAAGATAAGGCTTGAAGACCCGATTTATCATATCTATGAAAACAGTTGGAGCATTTATTAACCCAAAAGGCATGACAAGAAACTCGTAATAACCATACCTATTACGGAAAGCAGTCTTAGGGATGTCTTCTGAGTGAATCTTCAACTGGTGATACCCACTCCTCAAGTCAAGCTTTGAAAAGACAACTGACCCTTGGAGTTGATCAAATAAATCATCAATGTGAGGCAAAGGATATTTGTTCTTTACAGTCACCTGATTCTGTTTTCTATAGTCGATGCATAGTCTCAAGGACCCATCTTTCTTCTTTACAAACAACACAGGATCTCCCCACGGTGATACACTGAGTCGGATGAAACCCCTATCAAATAACTCTTGCATTTGAACTTTCAACTCTTTTAATTCAGCTAGAGTCATTCTGTAAGGTGACTCAGATATCGGGGTAGCACCTGGAAGTAAGTCAATAGAGAACTCGATCTCCCTATCGGGAGGCATAGAATACTCAGTAGAGAACATATCAGGAAACTCTTTCACAATATGCACATCTTCTACTTCAGGTAACCTTTTAATAGTATCAATAACACTGGCCAAATACCCTGTACAACCACGGTGCAACAACTTTCTAGCTTTCATATAATAAATAATACGAATTCCCTTACCCCAAATGAGCAGCCTCAAAAGTAAATTCAGACACATCAGGAATAGAAAATGTAACCACCTTCTTATAACAATCAACTGAAGCATGGTATTTACTCAACCAATCCATTCCCAAGATAATATCAAAGTCTTGTAATGGCAAAACAACTAAATCAGCAAATAAAACATGCTCCCAAATATGCACATCACAACCACGTAACACCTTATTGGTCACCAAACACTCCCCTATAGGAGTAGACACCTCTAACACATAAGGTAGAGATTCAGAGGAAACATGCGATCGAGAAGCAAAATACACAGACACATAAGAAGAATCTGCAACCACGTAACACCTTATTGGTCACCAAACACTCCCCTATAGGAGTAGACACATAAATTATACCTCCTATCATATTAGAAGAATCTGAAACCTGTTGTTGATTGATGGCAAAGACATGACCCTGCACTTTAGGCTTCCCTGAGGCATCCTTCTTCTAACCCTGAGATGATCCTGCTCCACCCCCATATGGTACATTCCTTGCTCTTGGACAATCCCTTTGAAAATGGCCAAGCTGACCACAATTCAAACACTTTCCCTGCTTCTTCCAACATCGCTCTTCAGAGTGCCCTTCCTTTTGACAATAGTTACAAATCCTTCTACTTTGATTTCCAGGGGTGTTACCTTGATTTGTTATTATTGGTTGCCCTCTAGATTGTGCTAATGCTCCTTGACCTCCCCGATTATCACCTCGCTGAGGCTGAGGTCTTCCTTGCCTTCCCGCACCGGATAATTCCATTTTCTTCTTGTGTTCATCAATATCATGCTCCACTTGATATGCTCTATTAACTGCATCCTGAAATTCTTGCAACTTTTGGGATACTAGTTGAGTTCTGATCTCAGTTCTTAATCCCTTCACAAATATGGTTGCCTTCCTTTCTTCAGTTGCAACTAGGTGAGTACGATACCTGGATAACTCCGTAAATTTAGCAGTGTACAGAGCCACAGACATTGTATTCTACTCCAGGTTAAGAAACTCCATTTCCTTCTTGTCTTGATCTACCCGGGGAATGAATGTTCCTTGAACTTCTTCAGAAAATTCTCCCAAGTATAGGGTACATGATTCTCATCCAAATTAGTTTTCAAAGCTTTTCACCAGTGCTCAGCAGCTCCACTCAGTTTATAGGTAGCAAACCTGACTTGTTCTTCATCAGTACATCTTAGAACATCAAATATTTTCTCCATCGACTCTATCCACCTCTCGACCTTTGTTACCTCTGGTTCTCCTTCATAACCCATTGGTTTCATCTTCAGGAACTGTTCTAACCCATATCTCGGAGGTGCTTGTTCCCCTCCTGGCCTCTGATCATTTAATGTTTTCATGGCCGCTTCAAACATCCCTTGAAACATAATTCGGGCCTCTTCTTTAGCATTTCCTTGCCCTGAAGAACCAGCCTGATCTCCTTCAGTCTCAACCATTTTCAATAAGTACCTGCATAAGACACTCAACTTTACTCGCTCTATACACAACTACCCTCCTAGGTCATTTTGAAATTCTAGACCATCTACAACCTAGCTCTGATACCAACTGTCACGCCCCAACCCGTGGTCCTACTTGTCCCCACGTTTGGGACACACACGAAAGACGTCATAAAACATTTTAGAAAAATTTTTCGAAATGTACTTTCATAAAAGTTTCATATAACCAACTCTTCAAAGTTGAAAACTTTGATTCAGCACACACAAACCATTTTACAAACACAAGTACATTGCCCCCAAGGGCTTACCCACTTTTATAAAATCTACAATCACCAACATGTTCCAAAAATAGGTGATACAAGATGAAGTCACGGGTACACTACCCAAAAGGTTATACATTTACATAATGTAGCCTTTACATAACACATGTCCCAAAATCACCACCACGACATCCTCCCTTGTGAAGTGACCTATCCCCTGGGCTCTCCTTTATCTAAGGAAAACAAATAAACAAGGAACGGGGTGAGAATAAATCTCAGTAAGCTACTAAAATACAACTACGTTACATGCTGAAATGGCGCGCGCAGAATGAATAAGGTGCATAAACCTTGGGCGCGTAGAGAGTGAGTGAGGCGCATAACAGGCGCGTAGTTTCCTTGAAACTTAGAAAATGATTTAACTTTTGAACCTAGGATATTCATAACTCAAAAAGACATAAAATTATTAGTAGTTATAAAACTGTATTGACTAGTTGAGTTCAAGCATACCCATTTCACCTCTCAAAAAGATGAACTGTTTCGCGTCAAGTGCTTTCATAAGAATGTCGGCGATTTTAAAGTCGGTTCCCACGTGTTCTAAATGAATGTTGCCTTTCTCCACACAGTCTTTGAGGAAGTGATATTTGATGTCGATGTGCTTGGTTTTGGAGTGCATGACAGGATTTTCAGAAACCGCAATTATTGATGTATTGTCGTAGTAGATGGGACAATTTTTTTCGATTATATCATAATCCACCAATTGGTGCTTCATCCATAGAATCTGACAGCAACAACTTCCCGCAGCGATATATTCAGCTTCGGTTGTTGAGACAGATACTGAAGCTTATTTCTTACTCGCCCATGACACAAGTCGATATCCAAGGAAATGACATGTGCCACTTGTGCTTTTCCTATCAATTGTGCACGCTGCATAATCCGCATCTGAATAACCTACAAGTTTAAAATTTGAATCTTTGGTGTACCAAAGTCCAAGGTTAACAGTACCGGAGAGATAATGTATAATACGTTTCACAGCAATCAAGTGCGCTTCTCTAGGGTCAGATTGATAACGAGCGCAAACACAAACACTAAACATAATATCGGGCCTACTAGCAGTAAGATAAAGGAGTGATCCAATCATACCTCGGTAAAGAGTTTGATCAACACGTTTACCTTTTAAGTCCTTGTCGAGTTTGTTGCCGGTAGCCATTGGAGTGTCGTATGCTTTAGCATTTTCTAGGCCAAACTTCTTGATTAGATCCCTTATATACTTGGCTTGATTTATAAATATGCCTTCATTCATTTGCTTGATTTGAAGCCCGAGGAAGAATGTGAGTTCTCCCATCATGCTCATTTCAAACTTTCTCTTCACTAGTTTCTCAAAACGCTTGCACAACAATTCATTAGTAGACCCAAATATAATATCATCAACATAAATTTGAACAAGTAATTTATGACCATTATGTTTGGTAATGAAAAGAGTAGTATCGATTTTACCGCGAGTGAAGCCTTTCTCAATGAGAAACTTGGATAGTGTATCATACCATGCTCTTGGTGCTTGCTTGAGCCCATACAAAGCTTTCTGGAGTTTGTAAACATGATTTGGAAATTGTGAATCTTTAAACCCAGGTGCTTGAGCTACAAAAGACTTGTTCTTGGAGTTCACCATTTAGAAACGCGCTCTTCACATCTATTTGATATAACTTGAAGTTCTTGTGAGCGGCGTAAGCAAGAAAGAGTCTGATAGCTTCAAGTCTTGCTACGGGCGTGAAAGTTTCATCATAGTCAATTCCTTCTTCTTGCCTATAGCCTTATGCAAGAAATCTTGCTTTGTTTCTCGTGATGGTTCCATTCTCGTCCATCTTATTTCTGAACACCCATTTTGTACCAATCACTCCTTGATCATGAGGTCTTGGAACAAGAGTCCAAACCTTACATCGTTCAAATTGATTGAGTTCTTCTTACATTGCAACAACCCATTTAGGATCTTGGAGCGCTTCATCAGCCTTCTTTGGTTCGATTTGAGAGATAAAAGCAGTGTAAACATCAAAGTTTGTAGCTCTCCATGTACGAACGCCAACAAGTAGATCACCAATGATATTATTGATTGGGTGACCTCTAACATGAATTTCAGGAGGTAAGTTAGGTTGGGTTGTAGTAATTTGAAGGTCTTCAATTGGTACATCTTCACCAGATTTAAAATCATCAAAATTAGGGGGTTGAACTGGTTTAGAATTGAAACTGGGGTTAACACCAGATGCAGCAGTAGATATAGGCGCGTGAGAGGAATCTAGAGGCGCGACATTCAAGGAAGGCGCAACTGATGATTCACCAGGCGCGCCATACATTGAGTTAGGAGCAACTGATCTAGATGGATTTCCTTGAGTTGATGGATTCTGATCTTGTGTATGCGCAACATGAATAGGAGCACCTGTCTCATTTAACTCAATAGAATCATCAGCAACATTTGGAGCCAAATATGGCTCAAGGAGAGAATGTTCATCAAATGTAACATATACAGATTAAACTATCACTAATGTAGATCTATTAAAAACGCGAAAAGCTTTAGAATGTTTGGCATACCCAACAAAAATACCTTCATCGGCTTTGGCATCGAATTTACCTCTATGTCCGTTTCCGTTGTAGAGGATATAACATTTTCAACCAAAGATCTTGAAGAATGCAATGTTGGGAGTTCTACTACCCCAAAGTTCATACGCAGTCTTTTTGTGAATTTATTGATGAGGGAGCGATTTTGAGTAAAACACGTAGTGTTGATAGCTTCTTCCCAAAAGTACTAAGGCAATTTTGTTTCAGCTATCATCGTCTTTCCCGCTTCAATCAACGTCCTATTATTTCTTTCAACAACACCATTTTGTTGAGGAACTCCAGCGGTTGAGAAGTTTTGATCTATCCCATGATCGTCGTAGTATCGAGCAACACTGTTGTTCTTGAATTCTGTTCCATTGTTGGATCGAACACTAACGATGTCATCTTCTTTTTGGGTTTGGAGCAGTTTGAATAAGGTGGTCAAAATGTCATAACAATCGTATTTTGAGATCATCATTTCCACCCATGTATATCTTGAATAATCATCCACCACGACTAGAGTATACTTGTTTCTTCTAATACTTGCGGTGGTGACTGGTCCAAATAGATCAATGTTCAGCAGTTGCAAACATCTAGTAGTTGAGGGATTTGACTTGCTGGAGAAAGATTTATTTGGTTGTTTGCCATGTTTACATGCGGCGCACTTCTTGTCATGATGATCAGCAACCTTGGGAAGTCCTTTAACAAGATTATTCCTGCTGAGTTTAGATAGATACTTGAAGTTCAAGTGACTTAAACGCTTGTGCTACAGCCAACTATTTTTGCTCACACTTTTAACTACAAAACAAAGATTAGTACTAGAGTTCATACTATAGAAATCAATAATATAAATATTTGTCTTATGATATCCCGTGAGTAATGTAGCTCCAGTTTTGCCATTCTTGATAAGACATTGCATTGAAGAAAACTGGCATTCTAATCCTTTGTCGCAGAATTGAGATATGGATAATAAACTGTGCTTGAGTCCTTCGACGAGAGAGACTCTTTCAATGCACACTTTGTCTTTCTTGAGCTTTCTATATTCTACAATTTGACCTTTGTTGTTATCACCAAATGTTACGGAGGGACCTCTTTCTTCATGAACGTATTCAAGTAAGGATTCATCTCCAGTCATGTTTCGTGAACACCCACTATCTAGAAACCATTCATGCGTTTTAGCTTTTGAAGATCCAACCATGAAGCAAAGAACCTTTTCAGCTTCTTTAAATAACTTTTCTTGCTTTACAATGTCCTCATCATGATTGATTGTAGGAATAGGTGCAACTTGAGGTCTAACATATTCACTTTTTCTGAGTTTGCTTCTAGCACTCAGATCACATCTAGAAAAT
This sequence comes from Campanula takesimana, assembly GCA_026119855.1. Classification (NCBI taxonomy): domain Eukaryota; kingdom Viridiplantae; phylum Streptophyta; class Magnoliopsida; order Asterales; family Campanulaceae; genus Campanula; species Campanula takesimana. The sequence continues at coordinate 177,759 of JAOWBW010001400.1, forward strand.
AGCAATCCACATTTCTTTGAGCTGGAGTAAGAAATTCTTGTTCAACGAGTTCGCTGATGGTTGGTCCTTTTTTCTTTTTCACTTCTTGAAAACCTGTAGATATCTTGATTGGTCTATTCAAGACATTCATATCAGGAACATCCTTTGAGTAGTCATCATTAGAATCATAAACATCATCTTCATCATCCTTTGCGACCAAACAAACGAGTCTATCATCAGAATCTTTATCGTTCTCGTCTGAGTCTGTTTCAATCCATGTGTTATGCTCATTTGCTAGTGATTCTTCTTCAGCAACCATTCCCTTGTGACGAGTGAATTTGGGGGTGAATTTGGGAGTATGGCTGCTCTTCTTCTGTATATACTCAAATTTGGGAATTGGGCATCTTGATGCAAAGTGTCTAGGTTTCCTACAATTAAAACAAACAAGGTCTTCTTTTCTTTTAGAATCACTGCTCCTCGTGAACTTTTGAGGATCTCTGCTTGTAGATCCTTGAGTTTTGTTGAATGAGCCGGGTTTTGAGAATTTTTTGAACTTCTGGAATCTCTTCACAAATAAAGTGAAGTCTTCATCATCCATGTCTAATAACTCAGAAGTGGAAATTTTTGGATCTGAACTTTTCTCATCTTGTACTGGCGCAGGCGCATGCACTTCCTCTTTATGCACCACAATAGCAATGGATTTTGATTTTCCTTTAGTTTCACTGATGCGCTGAAGTTTGAGCTTATAAACCTTGAAATTTGCATAAAGGTTCCTTAAAGTCCATACATCTAAAGTTCCAGCGTCTTCAAGGGCGCTAGATTTATGTAGGTATCTTGATCCAAAAGCAGCAACAAAATTAGTGTTTAATTCCTTATTTGAGAACTTCTTTCCAAGTGAAATACAGAGATTGATGATTTCACAATAGCGTTCATAAGTTTGTCTAAGAGTTTCACCGGGGAGTTGAGAGAAATTGTTGAATCTCTTTTGCACCTCGTATCTCTTGTTCTCCTTGCAAACCGTGTCTCCTTCTATATGCTCTTCAATAGCATCCCATAACTCATTGGCGGTAGCACAATGCATGACTTGTTGTTTCATAGCCGTGCTTAGAGTGCTTAGGAGAATGTTTCTTGCTTTGCCATCATTTGCAACTCTTCTTGTTTCTTCCTCAGTCCATTCTTCCTTTGGTTTCTTGATGGTTGGTTGAGCAGCGTTGGTTCGCGGATTTGGATTCGCTTTCATTGGGATGTAAGGTCCATAAGCCACGATGTCAAGAAGCCTTTCATCGATTGAGGTGAGATGAGTCAAGATGCTGAATTTCCACACGTCAAAATGATCTTCATCAAAGACTGGAAAATGTGTGTAGTTAACAGTTGCCGAAGGTTTTGAGTTTGCCATATCGAATCGGCACCCAAGCTGTTAAGCTTGAAAAACAAAAAAATTTAAAAAAGGTGTTAGCTCTGATACCACTTGTTGGTCCCAAAGGGCAACAAGGGTATGGAAAATAGCTAGAGGGGGGTGAATAGCTATTTTAAAATTCTTTTCGTACCCTTGATAAACTCAATTGCAAATACGCACTTTATCAAGTAAGCGTTATGAAATACGCCTAAGTGAGTGAGTGAAAGGCACAGCGGAATTTAGTTAAGTAAAGTAGGCGCAAAGTGAGATAAAGGGGGCGCGCACACACTCTAAGTATTTTGGCTCAAAGTGAGTGAAAGATGGAACTAAGGCAAATGATATAATAAACACAACACAATTCAATCCAATCAATCTACAATGCTAAGGCTGTTTGGGATTTTTTTGAAACCTTGATTGGTATTCGGGTCAATGGTAATTCTGTTTCTCCTCGTTTAATGTCTTGGATTTATAACATGCCTTTAAAGGCTTCTCCTTGCATTAAATGGTTGTGTGCTATTTTGCCTAGCTTCATTTTCTGGTCCTTATGGAAAGCTAGGAACAAATCCAGATTTGAGGGCTGCCCTATGAATGCTAACAAAGTGATTTCTCAAGTCCAAAATCAGATTATGGATATTGTGAAGGCTTTCAACATTTCATTATCTGGTAATGCTTTTGATTCGTATGTGAGGGAATTCTTTCATATTCCTATGGCTGGTCATTCTTTTAAACTTCCTCGTCTTATTTTTTGGGTTGCACCTCCTAATGGTCATATCAAGTTAAATACAGATGGATTTTCAAGAAATAATCTGGGCATTGCAGCGGGAGGGGGTGTTTTCCGTGATGTTGAGAGTAATATGGTTTACGGCTTTGGTAGATATTATTGCATTCCTTCTAATATGGTGGCTGAAACCCGTGCATTATTAGATGGAATTCGTATTGCTCTTGATCGTGGTTATTTAGTTTTATGGGCTGAAATGGACTCGGAAGTGTTAGTTAATATTCTCAATGACTCTTGTCTCATTCCATGGGAAATTTGGCATTATATTAAAGAAATTAATGCTTCCTTTCTTCAGATTCGGTTTACTCATATTCTTCGGGACGGCAACCAAGTCGCAGATGGAATTGCTAATTTTGCAGCGGATTATAGAGTTGATTGTGAGTTCTCCTCTATCATTGAGCTTCCTTCTTCTTGTAAGAGGTCTTTTCTTAATGATAAGAAAGGTACTCCATATTTTCGAAGATAGTCTGTATGGTTAGTATTTGTTTTGTCTTTCTTTTGGTAGGACCTCCTTCCCTTTTTTGTAGAGGATCTTACAACTTGTGTAAGACCTCCCCCCTTGTTTTTTATTATTTGGTGGTTGAGGTTGTCATGCCCCCACCATGTTTGTATTTTCATTTTATATTAATAAAATCTAGGGAGGTGCCGCCGTCCTTTCGCAAAAAAAAAAAAAAAAAAAAAAAGAAGGTAAGACCTTCCCTTTAGTTTCCTTTTCTAGGTGGTTGAGGTTGTCATGTCCCCCACCATGTTTGTATTTTCGTTTTATATTAATAAAATCTAGGGAGGTGCCGCCCTCCTTTCGCAAAAAAAAAAAAAAAAAAAAAAAAAAAAAAAAAAAAATCAATCTACAATGAGTAAAAAATCAAATAGTGAGATAATATAATAACTTGAAAGTAAATGACAAGTAATAAACACGCGCTATTTGGAGAGGTTCGATCAAGAAAAGATCTACGTTCTCTACCAAGATGGTTAGTCTTGGATTTCTAATGAAGATCTTATATAATGGATTTTAATGGCTTCATCATCCGGCAATCCGTCTCCGATCTTGGGCCATGCGAATGGTTCCTTTTGCCCTAGCTTTGAGGCGCCGCCAAGTTCCCAAAACCTAATCTGCATGCGGCACCTAAAACTAACCCTAATCCCGATTCTAATCAGCCGATTTCCCCATCTAAATCAAAATCTTTTTCCTCCTTGTTTAAGGAATCTCCCAGTTACATTCCTAATCCGTCCTTGTCGCTTGTTCCTATGTCGATTCATAAAGGAGAACCGGCTTTGAAATTCTCTAAGGAGATGATAAAATCCATGGCTCAACCTTTCAAATTCACCCTTGTTGGCAAGTTTTCTCATGGTCGCCCTAACATGGAGACAACTCGACAATAGTTCCTGAAGTTTGGTTTAAAGCAGATTTCTCGTCAGGTCATGTTGATTCTAAGCACATCCTAATTCGTTTGATGCATGAGGGAGATTTTAATCGTTTGTGGGCAAAAGAACAATGGTTTCTTGGCAGATTTCCAATGCGTGTGTTTCGTTGGTCTCCATCTTGGCATCCGGAGAAAGAGTCTTCACTAGTTCTTGTGTGGGTGGGCCTCCCCGGGTTGCCTATTCATATGTTTAACAAAGTTTGTGTTGTACTCCATTGCTCAGATCTTTGGAGAACCTCTTGCTATTGATCAAGCAACGGCGAACTTATCTCGCCCTAGTGTGGCTAAGGTCCTTGTTCAAGTTGATCTTCTTAAAAAATTGCCCTCTAGGGTTTTCATTGATTGTGGCGATGATTTTTCAAGTTTCTATCAAACTTTGGAATTTGAAAATCTTCCCCAATACTGTAAACATTGTTACAAGCTTGGTCATGATGTGTCAAATTGTTTTTTTCTTCATCCAAAGGACAAGGTTATACAAGGAAAAGTGGCTGATGTAAACCCTACGGATCCAAAGAAAGATAAAGGGAAGAATGTCCCTATCTATGTGGAAAAGAAAAATCCATCGGAGAAGACGGAGTATCATGCAAAATCTGGTACAAACCCTAATTCTAATGGTGTTCAGATTGGTGGCCCCGTTATTCAAAAACAACACTTACAACCTGTTCCTACTGGTACGTTTAATACGAGCTCTCCCAATAGTCATGTTGCTGGTACGTCTTTGGCTTCAAAGCCCCCTTCCCCCCATGGTTCAAAAACTATTTTCTCTAATATTATTAACAGTGGATTCAGTTTTCTTCCTAAGCGTGGTGCTCCTTTTGTATCTCCAAACTCTTTGAAAGTTTCTAGTGTGTTGGACTCAAGTAAAAACGGTGTTGTTTTTTAAGAAGTTTTCCTTGATTCTCAATCGGGACAAGATAAAAACCCCAAGATTAATGTTGTTGATGGTTCTATTGATCTTGAGGATGAAACTTCATATTTGGTTCCTAGTGACCAAAATGATACAGATTTCAATGATAATAAGCAAGATTCTGACTCTGAGGTTATTCTTACAAAAAGTGTGGCTTTTCGGGACCTTAGTGGCAGCCTCATGGGGGATTTAAATCTTTCTCCGAGGGCCCCAAGAAGTGCACCAATTGCAGATTATGAGTTTGATGGTGGGGGAATTTCCCCTAAGGATGTTTCGGCATAAAAGCCCCTCTTCTTTTTCTATATTTCTGTTTTCTTATGGCTAGTATTATTAGTTGGAATGTTAGAGGAATGGATAATGCTCCTTCTATTCGTCGTATTAAACGTCTTATAAGATCTCATAATGTTTCGATTATTGCCTTATATGAGCCAATGTTAGATGGTGCTATGGTTCCTCATTATATGAGACAACTCCGGTGTATTGGTGGTATTTCTAATGTTAAAAGCAGCATATGGATTTTCTAGAAGCATGGGATTGATTGCGAAATCTTGGATAATGGTGATCAAGCAATAACTATTAGAGTTTCTCATGTTCTTTGGCCTAATCGGGTTAATGTAACTTTTGTGTATGCTAGTTGTTGCAAGTATCAGCGAAGGGTCCTTTGGGATTATCTTATTGATCGTAGTTCTATTAATGAACCGTGGCTTGTTGTGGGTGATTTTAATTCTATTTTGGATCAATGTGACAAGATAGGTGGCCGCCCCATAACAGAAGCAAAAGTGGCTGAATTTTCAGATATGGTGCAGATTTCTAATCTCATTGATGGTGGATTTATTGGTAATGGTTTTACTTGGATGAATAAAAGAGAAGGAAATGCAACTATTTTGCAGCGGCTTGATAGAGCCTTTTACAATTCAGAATGGTTAAATGGGTTTCATAGCACTTCTATCACTCACCTCAATAGAACGCGCTCGGATCACTCTCCTCTTCTTCTTACTATCACTCTCTCGGCTATAGTTAAGAAAGGTGCTTTCAGATTTCTCAATGTTTGGTTGAAGCATAAATCTTTTATTCCCCTTGTGGAATCATCTTGGGCAGAATATATGGATGGGAGACCCATGGTTAAGTTTGCTAAAAAGTTGAATAGGTTGAAGCATCGTATTCAAATCTGGAATAAAGAGGTGTTTGGGCGAATTGATCAACAAGTCAAACAAGCGGAGGATGATGTTACATCAAAAGAATTAGCCTTTGATCACAATCCTTCTGAGGAGAATAGGGCTGCTTTACACTTGGCTCAAGCTCATTTACTTCATCGCTTAAAGATTGAGGAACAATTTTGGATGCAAAAAGCTAACTTAGCTTGGTTAAAAGATGGTGATCGTAATACTAAATTTTTTCATTCTTATGTGAAGAAAAAGAGATTAAAGCTTCATATCCACCGTATTCAAGTTAAAAATGGTGTTTGGTTGGAGGAGTTGTCCGAGATTCAAATGAAGCTATTCGCTTCTTCTCAGACCAATTATCGGGTGATCATAGTTGTTCTTCTCAACATCTTCTAGATCATATTCCTAGAATTCTGAATGACGTTGATAATGAAATTCTTACTGCTGCTCCTACTCTTGAAGAGATTCGTGAAGTGGTTTTCTCAATGTCTGGAGCTAGTGCGGCTGGCCCTAATGGTTTTAGTGGTGAATTCTATCATAAGTGCTGGGAATTTATTAAAAATGATCTTTTTAGAGCTGTTTTGGAATTCTTTGCGGGTTTTCGTATGCCTAGGGGATGGACTAGTACAACTATTGTTCTTCTCCCTAAGGTAGCTGCTCCCCATTCTTTTTCTGATTGGAGGCCGATTAGCCTATGTAACTTCTCTAATAAGATCATAACGAAGCTTTTGAATGGCCGTCTTGCTTCAATTCTGCCTCAAATCATTTCTCCTCAACAAAGTGGCTTTCTTAAAGGTCGTCTCATTCATGAGAACGTGTTACTTGCGCAAGAACTTATGCATTCTATCAACTGGAGAGTCTTTGGGGGGAACATCGCTTTGAAGCTTGATATGGCCAAGGCGTATGATCGTCTATCATGGTTTGCTTTGATAAAGGTAATGCGACATTTTGGCTTTTCCGAAATTTGGATTGATATGATTTTTAGATGCATCTCGGACTGTTGGTTCTCTATTCTTATTAATGGGGAAGCGGTGGGGTATTTTCCTTCGGCAAGAGGGCTTCGCCAAGGTGATCCTATATCTCCATCTTTATTCATTATTGCTACTGAAATTTTGAGTCGTGGCCTTAATGCTCTTCATGAGAACCATCATCACATCATTTACCATTCTGGTGCTATTCATGCTCCTTTTATATCTCATCTTTCATATGCGGATGATGTTATAATTTTTTGCAATGGTAGCAAGATTTCAATTGATATGCATATGCTCTTTCTAAATTCTTATCAAGAATTTTCAGGGCAATTGGTTAGTGTGGCTAAATCTTGCTTTATTTTGGGTAGAAGAGACATGGACAAAGCAGATTTTGTGGCTGAGTGGACGGGATTTCAACACAAACATCTTCCCATTATTTATCTTGGGTGTCCTTTGTATTCAGGGAGAAAAACTCAAGCTCTTTTTATTCCGATTCTTAGAAAGATGGAGGAGAGACTTGAAACGTGGCAAGGAAAGATTTTGTCTATGGGGGCAAAGGTTATACTTATTAAATATTGTCTTCAAGCCATTCCTATTTACTATTTATCTCTTCTTGAACCTCCTAAAGGTATTATCAATGCTATTACTCGACTTATTTCTAAATTTTTCTGGAGTAATGCGGATGGCGAGAAACGGTGTCATTGGGTCTCTAAAAAGGAATTCTATTGGCCTACTCAGGAAAGTGGTTTGGGTTTTAGAAAATTTGAAGACATGTCCCTAGCTTTTGCAATGAAATTATGAGCTTTTGATGTGGGAACTCTTTATGGTCTCAGTTCTTATTAGAAAAGTATTTTCATAATACTCATCCTATGGATGCTACTTCTCGAGTGGGCTGCTCTCACATTTGGAAAAGGATGATCACTGCAAAGGACTTGGTTGAGGATAATTTGTTTTGGGGTATTAAGGCTGGAAGTATCTCGGTCCAAGACACTGGTTGGCTAAGGATCTTGTTCTTCAAAATGAAGCTCATGTCCCGACCTCGTCATTGTTTATTGATAGAGTTCTTCAAGTTGACCATGTTCGACAATCTTATGGGCAGCAAGTTATCAATTTAATGCAAGCGAGGTTTATATCTATTGAAGATGGGCCGGACATTCCTTTTTGGACTCCTTCTACTACGGGTAAGTTCTCTATTTCTTCTGCTTGGAAAGTTTGCCGCCTTGCTCGTCCGTCTAGCATGGTTTTTGCTAGTTGTTGTCATATTCATATTCCCCTCAGAGTATCGGTTTTTATGTGGAAATCTTTGAAAAATACTTTGCCTACGGATGATTCTATTCAAAGACGAGGTATTCATATTGCTTCCCAATGTGATTGCTGCACTTTTCTTTCTCTTGAAACCTTATCCCATATTATTTTGCATGGTGATGTTGCCTTGAACATATGGCAGTTTTTTGGGAATATGATTGGGATTCGGGTCTATGGTACTTCCCTTTCTCAATGGTTAATGTCGTGGAGTTACAATCTTCCTTTAAGAGCTTCGGGTGGTATCAAATGGCTATGTGCAATCTTACCTAGTCTCATTTGCTGGAATCTTTGGAAGGCGCGTAATAAATCCAGATTTGAGGGTATTAAGATGAATGTCAACGACATTATTCTTCAGGTTCAAAATCAGGTCCAGGATATTGTTAAGGCGTACAATATTTCTCTTCCATGTGGTCCGTTTGATTCGTATATGATGGAGTTTTTCAAAATTTCGGTGGTTGATCATGTGATTAAGCCTATTCGACTTGTTTTTTGGGCAGCCCCTACCAATGGTCAAATTAAATTAAATACCGATGGTGTGTCTAGAAACAATCCGGGTATTGTATCAGGAGGAGGTATTTTTCGAGATAGCAAGGGTAATATGGTTCTCGGTTTTTGGAAATTCTATGGTGTTGCTTCGAATATAATGGCTGAAGTAAGAGCGGCTTTGGATGGGATTCGTTTTGCTCTTGAGCTTGGCTATCATTCTTTGTGGGTTGAGATGGATTCAGAAGTGCTGGTGCGTATTTTACATAATTTTTGTCTAGTTCCTTGGGAAATCTGGCATTACATTCAGGAAATTCAACGTATGATGCTGCTCCTTCAAATTCGAGTTACTCACATTTTGAGGGAGGGTAATCAGGTAGCGGATGGTTTAGCTAATCATGCTGCAGATCACAGGGCTGATTTTGAGTTTTTTTCTAGCAGTGAGCTTCCTCTTTTCTGTTTGAGGCCTTATCTTTATCTAAATGATAAGGCTTCTACCCCATATATTAGGCGTTAGTTTTCCCCTCCTTTTTGTAGAGGATCTTATGGCTTGTATAAGTCCTCCCCCGTAGCTTTTTTTAGGTGGTTATGGCCGTCATGTCCCCCACCTTGTTCTGTACCTTTTCTTATTCTTTTAATAAAATCTAGGGAGTACCGTCTCCTTTCGCCAAAAAAAAAAAAAAAAAATCTTATATAATGAGTGAGTATTACAAATTACAACTTTTGAGCTCAATACTAACTCAAGATCTATTATCTATGAAAGAACAAATCCTAGACAAAACTGGTGTATCTCGTTGAGAAAGATTTAAGTGATCAAACTCAAAGAGGTGCGTGTGTGATTTTAGATTCAAGGCTCTTTAGATCTATAAGATTGAGAGCACAATAAAACTAAAGTGTTTTTTGCTTGAGGATCTGGGCTAAGTATGAAGGTATGAAGATATTCTTGAGGAATCTGGGAATTCAAAGGGCAATCTTCAAATCTTCAACAAATGCTTGAGAGAGAAATTCAGAATATCTTAGCAACTTCAAAACGTTTGAAGTTATGGGGTATTTATAGTAGGGCTCCAAAAACTAGCCGTTGAAAATCCCTTGTGGATAAGGTTAAAGGACAGATGTGCTGTCGCTCATTGAGTGGAGCACGTGTCCTTTATAGCCATTAGACACATAACACAAATATGACTGTTATGGAAAGTTGTCCTTAGATGCGGGTGCATAAGTATTATTTAACCACCGTTGGATCATTGGCGTAGTTTGAATTTCTTCAAGTCTTCAATAAATCACCAAGTGTTAACTCATTTACAATGGGGCGCATGAGCCAAAGGGGCGCATAGGCGCATTGAGCCATCTGGGGCGCATGATCAAAGCTAGGCGCATGATCATGTGCGCGCGCCAAGGGGGCGCATGGCGCGTGGCTCAAACTCAGCATTGTGATTTTCTTCAATTTTGACATTCTTGCCCTATTCCTAAGCCTATTGTATTACAATGGACTACCTAAAAAAATTTTGTTACTATCCCCAAGGTTATTTCTCCTACGACTTTCTCCGGCTCTTCCTTGTCTCCGGCCATTATGGCCACATCTTTAATGGCTGATCCATCCTGTTTTCCTCCACTCCTGCAACCTAAATCTGCCCAATCTTTGATCATTCCTAACCCCAATGGTAATACCTCCGCTAACCCTAATTCGCTGCCTGGCTGCGGCGCTTTGGGAAACCTAATTCCGTTAATGATCCTACTACTCTGATTCCTAATTCAGCCCCCGACAAACAACCTACGTCTAACAAATCCTTTGCCTCATTGGTTTCACAGCCACGTACGCCTCCTGTTCATGACATTCTGTTGCTTCCTGCTGCTACTCACAAAGGGATTCCTTCTCTGAAACTCTCCAAGGAAGCTATTGACGATTTCGCCAAACCGTTCGCATGGACGCTAGTGGGAAAATTCACTAATGGTCGCCCTACGATGGAAGCATCAAGGATTTCTTTTAACCAGTTTCAATTAAAAGGTACTGTCAAACTTGGCCACCTTGATTCTCGACATATGCTCATTCAATTGAACAATGAAGAGGATTTTCAACGTTTATGGACACGTGATATCTGGTATGTTAATCGATTCTCTATGCGCACCTCTGTTTGGACTCCTTCATGGAAGCCACAAACGGATTCCTCAATAGTTCCTGTTTGGGTTAGTCTCCCGTGGCTACCAGTACACTTGTTTAATAAAATTTTCTTGTTTTCGCTTGCGAGAATTTTGGGAAAACCCATGTCAATTGATAAGCCTACTGCTGATCTTTCTAGGCCAAGTGTGGCAAAGATCTTGGTTCAGCTTGATCTTCTTAAACGATTGCCCGATAAAATTCATGTAGATTGTCGTGACTGCATGCCAAGTTTTTTTCAAGCTGTGGAATATGATAATCTGCCTCTATATTGTACTCATTGCTCGATTTTGGGGCATGATACCTTTAACTGTCGAGTCTTGCATGCTGAATCTAAAAAGAATCAGGAGGATGAAGGAAAGAAGGTGAATAATAAAAAGGTGGAATCTCAGAAGGTAGATAAAGAAGGCCCTACAAAAAAGAATGATGCTAAACAGGAAGTGTGGGTTAAAAAAGGTTCTAATGCAAGTACAAGTAATGTCCATGATACAAGTTCTCTTGATAATTTGGATAAGAGGACAACCATTGATTTAACTAAGAAGGATGATGGTTCAAAGGTGGAGAAATTGCCGTTAATGGCTAGACGGAATATAGTGCTTCCTCAAGCTGTTAATGATACTCTCACAAGATCCCTTAAGGCTATTCGAACTAAATTGCCTAATACAAATGTTGAGGTGGAAATCCCTCTGCCAGATATTCAAAACCCCCAAAACCTTTGTACCCCTATTCGAGATGATTCTGCTATGAGAGCTAAGGTATCCTCTATGGTTAAAATGAATACTTACAGCTCTCTTAATCTATCTCCAAGAGCCCCTCAGGTTACTACCACTACCCAGGTTGTTGATGCTCATCTTGATTACAAGGAAGGGAATTTAGTAGCATCTGGAAAGGATGATAATGAGGGATTCACTACAGTCTCTTATAAGCGCAAAAAGGGCAGGGAGAAATCCCCATCTTTGTAAGACCACTCTCCCATATCTCCATTTATCCCGTTTACTTTCTTTATTATTGGTTTTTTAATGGTGTTGTTTATAAGTTGGAATGCACGTGGTATTGCTAATTGTGCCACTGTGAGAAGAATTAAGTGTTTATTTCGCTCTCATTCAGCCTCTTTGTGTGCTATTTATGCGCCGAAAGTTCATACAGATTGTATGGCTTCTTTTATTCGTAATTTGGGTTGTGAAGGTGGTGTGGTTAATTGTTCGAACAGAATATGGGTCCTTTGGAAACATGGAATTCAAGGGGGTGTTATTCAAGACTCTTCTCAAGCCTTAACTGTGGAACTCTCTCACCCTTTATGGAATGAATCTGTTTGGATCACCTTTGTTCATGCTAGTTGTAACAGATTAGCAAGAATTCAGTTATGGGAGGAGTTGATGGCTATTAGTGAGGTTGATCAACCTTGGATGGTAGTTGGGGATTTCAATGTTGTTTTAGACCAAACAAAAAAGATTGGGGGCAGGCCTATTAATAATATGGCAACCACAGAATTCTCGGACATGCTACAATACTCAAATCTTATGGATGCTGGTTATGAAGGTAATATGTCTACTTGGACCAATAAGAGAAGAGGAAGATGGGTCATTTATCAATGTATTGACAGGGCTTGTTATAATGAGAGGTGGCTGCATCTATTCCAGCTCACCAAAGTTATCCATGCTGCTCGGTTATTTTCTGACCATGCTCCTTTAATTATTCACATTAAAATTGAAGCTGAAGCAAATAGAGGTTCTTTCTGGTTCTTAAATATTTGGCTAAAGCACCCTGGTTTTGCTGACCTTGTTAAAGGGTCTTGGGACGTTCCGATGGAGGGTAGACCTATGGTCTGTTTTGCGAAGAAGTTAGGGAGATTGAAAAAATACATTTCCATTTGGAATAAGAAAGTTTATGGTAGGATTGAGCAGCAAATAAAGAATGCAGAAGATGAGGTTCTTTTGAGAGAAGTACAACATCAACAAAGTAACAATGAGGAGTCTAGGTCTGCTCTAAAACTTGCCCAAGCTCACCTTTTATCAAATCTGCGAATTGAGGAAGATTTATGGGCTCAAAAAGCTCATCTGCACTGGTTATAAGAGGGGGATAAGAATACGAAATTCTTCCAAGCAAAGGTTAAGAAGAGGAGGCAAAAACTGTTCATTCACCGTATTAAAAATAGACAGGGAGTTTGGCTCATGGATCAAAATGAAATCAAAGAAGAAGCAATTGGTTTCTACTCTGACCAATTACAAGGTCAGCTTGAAAACCCATCGGATGATTTTGCATTTCTTATTCCTCGTCTTATTAATGAGGATGATAATCTGATGCTTATGAATACGCCTTCTATGGCTGAAATTCGAGAGGTTATTTTCTCTATGGATGGTCAAAGCGTTGCTGGTCCGGATGGTTTCACAGGGGAATTCTATAAGGGCTGCTGGGATTTTATAAAGGAAGATTTATTTAGAGCTATTGGAGACTTCTTCTCTGGTTTTCAAATGCCTAGAAGCTGGACTAGTACCTTGATTATGACCATTCCTAAGGTGGATTATCCTACATCCTTTTCTAAACTCCATCCTATAAGTCTTTGCAATTTCAACAATAAATCGATCACCAAACTCCTCACTTGTCGCTTAGCCTCTATTCTTCCTCGTATTATCTCCCCTCAACAAAGCGGTTTTGTTAAAGGGCGTTTGATTCATGAAAATGTTCTTCTAGCTCAAGAGATTATGCAATCTATTTATAGAAAGGTTCGGTGTGCTAATGTTGCGCTTAAACTTGACATGGCAAAAGCGTATGACCGTCTCTCCTGGTTCAGCCTTGTTAAGGTTATGTGCTGGTTTGGTTTCAATGAGGTTTGGATCGATATGATTTATAGATGCATTTCCAACAACTGGTTTTCTATTTTAATCAATGGAGAGAGTTGTGGCTTCTTTCATTCTACCAGGGGTTTAAGGCAAGGTGATCCCATTTCACCATATGTTTTTATCATTGCTGCTGAAATGATGAGCCGTGGCTTAAATCACCTTCATACTATCTATCCTCAATTCAGATATCGTATCCATATTAATACGCCTATGGTGTCTCACCTTGCATATGCTGATGACGTGATAATATTCTGCAATGGAGCAAAAAATTCCCTTGAAAAGCACATGGAATATTTGGAGTGGTATCAAAATTTCTCGGGTCAATTAGTGAATATTAAAAAATCTGGTTTCATCACCGGCAAGAATGGAGATAGGGATGAGATAATTGCTGCCATTACGGGTTTTTCCAAACAAGACCTTCCTATGTCTTACTTGGGATGCCCTATATACACCGGTAGAAAGAAAATCAGCCTCTTTGCCCCCCTAATTCGAAAGTTGGAGAAAAGACTTGCCTCATGGAATGGAAAACTTCTATCTCTTGGAGCAAAATTAACCTTAATTCAGTTGTGCCTTGTTGACATTCCTATCTATTATCTCTCTCTTATTGATCCCCCTAAAGGCGTCATTCATGCTATTGAGAACATTGTTGTTCGATTCTTATGGAGCAATATCGATGGTGATAGGAAGTGTCATTGGATCTCTTGGGATAAAATGAGCTGGCCTTTGGATGAAGGTGGCTTGGGCATCCGTAAATTTGAGGACATTTCTATGGATTTTTCTATGAGGTTATGGTGGCGGTTAAGGACAGCCGATTCTCTTTGGACCTCCCTTATGCTTGCTAAATATTGTAGGGAATCCCATCCCATGGATGCAAATATCCCCTCTTATGCCTCTCACACTTGGAAGCGCATGGTAGCTGCTAAACCTCTTGTCGAGCAGCGGCTTGCTTGGCGAGTTGGTCGGGGTCATCTTTCCATTCATGAGAATTGGCTATATGGTAATATGGGTAATCTCCCTCATGCACATACTGAAGTTTTCTCTCTATCTTAGAATGGCCTCCCTCGTTCTAACTTTATTAGAGAGAATTATGGGAATCAGATTCTAGCTATTATTTAGTCTCATTGCATCCAACTTTCTGATTCTCCGGATGTTCCCATTTGGTTGCCTTCTCCCTCTGGAAAGTTCACGGTCAGCTCTGCTTGGAAGGAATGCCGTAACAGTAGGGTCATTTCGGCTTTACATTCTTATTGCTGGAACAAACACATCCCAAGAAAAATCTCTGTGTTTCTTTGGAGGGTCCTTCATTACGGCCTCCCTACGGATGATATGGTCAAGAAAAGGGGTGTACAAGGTGCATCAAAATGTGATTGCTGTTCAGATCATAAGGAAGAGTCTATTATGCATGTTCTTTCAAAAGGTGAGACTGCCCTGTCGGTTTGGGATCATTTCACTTTGATGTGTGGCATTCGTATATCTAGGGATACTATACATCAAACCCTAACTCGATGGTGGTGTGGCTGTAACTCTTCTTCATCGCTCCTTAAGTGGCTCATAACCATTATCCCAGCCTTCATTTGTTGGGAGCTTTGGATTGCTCGTAATAAGAGCCGATTTGAAGGCATTGATATGAACCCCAATTCCATTATCCATAAGGTTTGCATGCAGATTTCATCTGTTGTTTTAGCTTTCTCCCTTTATTTCTATCAT
Source organism: Campanula takesimana (assembly GCA_026119855.1). Classification (NCBI taxonomy): domain Eukaryota; kingdom Viridiplantae; phylum Streptophyta; class Magnoliopsida; order Asterales; family Campanulaceae; genus Campanula; species Campanula takesimana. The sequence continues at coordinate 192,861 of JAOWBW010001400.1, forward strand.
TCTTATGATTATTCCTTCCTTCTGAATAAATTTCATGTTCGTATTTCCCCTCCTAAGCCTCTGAATCTTAAAAAGGTTGTTTGGGAAACTCCTTATCCCAATGAGATAAAGATTAATACGGATGGGGTTTCGAGGGGAAATCCCGGTCTTGCTTCGGGAGGGGGGGGGGTCCTTCGTGATCACAATGGCCAATTTCTCTACGGTTTCTCTTCATTTTATGGGGTTGAGTCGAATATGGTAGAGGAGGCTAAAGCAGCTCGAGATGGCCTTGTGGCTGCTCTTTCGAGAGGTTTCCAGCAAGTTTGGTTAGAATTGGATTCCCAAGTACTCACGCGAATCATTATAAAGGAATACCATATTCCTTGGTCTATTGGGTATATTATTTCTCACATTCATCGCCTAATGAATATCATGAACATTCGGGTTACCCATATTTATAGAGAAGGAAATAGCGTTGGTGATTATTTAGCTAACATTGCAGCGGATACAGAGCAGAATTTCGACTTTATCATGGTTAATGATCTTCCTCTGCAATGTCAAGGGCTGCTGTCTCTTGACAAAGCAAGGACCCCTTATATTAGATCTAAATAGCTTGTTTTTGGGCATTTTTATTTTTGATTAGAGTTCATGGCTAGATTCTTATATAGGTTATTCTCCTCTTATTGTAGTCACCCCCTTCTATTGTAGAGGATCTTACAGTATGTGTAAGAACTCCCCCCTTTGTTTATTTCAGGTGGTTGAGGTTGTCATGTCCCCCACCTTGTTTGTATTTAATTTTCATTATTAATAAAATCCAGGGAGGTACCGCCCTCCTTCGCCAAAAAAAAAAAAAAAAAAAAAGGACTACCTAAAAAAATGAAGTATAAATACTTCTTACATATGGGTCTAAAGTCCATGAAATAAAACTTAGGTGATGGATCAATCAAATCTAATCAATCCTATACATTGAATACTGAGATATAAGTGGGCATACCCAACACCATGATTCTGCTTCCTTGGTTTCACCAACTAGGAGTTCATCGAGGGACACAAATTTTGTAACATAAGTCAGGTCTTTGTTCCATGTACCTTAGCTCTAGATTGGCCCGGTCAAACTCGACATCTCTGAAGATTTCAAATCCCTTTTGTAGCTTTCCGTTGTGGTCGAACCATGGCTCTGCGAACTCGAAATTGGAGTATTCTTCCCCTTCCTTGACATAGTAACTGTTGAGGGAAAGGTGGTAAGGTTTCATATCTGATTTCTTGTAAGGGAGTTGCTTCTTCTTGAGTACCTCTATCTGTTTCTACTTCTTCAATCAAATGCATGGGGCCTTGTAAGTTCTTACCTAGCCCCAGCCCCGGTATGAAGCCCATGTTTCGAAGTATCTTGTAGACGGGTAGCACTTTATCAGAAGTTCTGGTGAGGTTGTCATCACATATCTGAGCTTGTGCCACTATTTCGAACCCACTAAAGAGTCTGCGGTCTTCCTCATGCTGAATTTGTAACACAGGTACTCCCTTTATGTCAGTGCCTTGTGCTGTTACTAGGTCGCTGTAGATAACTATTACTTCATTCCCTGACTGTAATTTGACACACTGATGCAAAGAGGACGGAACGGCATTAGATTTATGGAGCCACGGGCATCCTAGCAGGATGGTAAAGGTGGATGGTATGTCGATCACTTGGAAATCCATAGACAGAGTTTGCGTCCCTACGGAGATGGGCAGAGTAACAATTCCCAGTACTGATCTACATGTAGAGTCATAGGCCTTGATTGTCTGCTTGGAGGGCCTTAGGTTAGTTGGGTCCACACCCACTACGCCCATCATTCGTGATGGTAGTACATTGATGGCAGATCCGTTGTCAATAAAGGCTCAAGGGATTTTCTTCCCGCTGATTTCGACTGTGATGTGCAGAGGTTCATTATGATCAATGACAAACAGAGGTTCGTCGAGCTCTGGGAAAGTGATAATGTTCCCGAAGTGAATGTTTCCAATCATTTGTTTGACATTCTTGGGAGTGGTGTCTGATGGGACCATAGTGGCGGCCAAGTTCTTCTCAAGCATTTGACGGTGGGCTAGAGATGAGGTGAGTAAATACCAGAGAGATGTGAGCTTGTTTTTGTTTAAGGTGCATGAGGATGGGATCCTCTTTCTCAAGGTCTAATGTTTCTGACTCATTGTTGAAAACATTCTTTGCAACCTTAGGGTCTGACTGATAGATCTGTCCGGACCTTGTGAGTAGGTTGATTTCTACTCGTGTGTCATATGGAGACTGAGGTATCCTTGTAGATTCTGCAAAGATTTTGGCTATAGATATTGGTGGAGATTTAAGTGGACCGGAGTCACAATCTCCTAAGAGAGAAGCTTCTAAAGATAGTTCTTCTAATGACAGCATATAACAAGAAGAATTACTATCATTAATGAATTTTGAAGTACAACCTATCTCATTATCACTACAAAACTCGGAGTCTGCCACAATAGGTTTGGCCAGATCACTGAGATTTTCCTCTATTTCTAGATTGACTAAAGTATCCATGGGGTTCTCGATGGAGCCATTATGGATCAACCTCTGAATTGACTTCTTCAAAGCAGTGCATTCTTCGGTGGTATGGCCGGTTATCTCATGATAGTCGCAGTGCCTTTCGGGGTTGTTTTTGGAGAATGGTATGCAGTAGGTTTCAGGCCTCTTGAGTAGGTCCTTTGAAACTAGTAACTCGAGCATGTTGGTCATAGTAATCCCTAGCTTTTTGAAGGTGTTGGTCATCTCTGAGACATCAGTTAGACTCTATTCAGACTTCTGAGCCACAATTTTCCTTGGATCGGTTATCACTTGGTCAATAATCAATCCATATATCGCATGCTTAAACTGTAAGCATTCATTGTTAGTATGTCCGGTGATATTATGGAAGTTGAAGAACCTCGTCGGATCACTGTTTGGTTGAGATTCGTAGCCTTTTAACGGTTTAAGTAGCCCCATACTTGATAAACCACGGAACAAGGAGTTTATATCTAACTGTAGCTGCTTGAAGGCTTCGACCATTTCTAAGACACAAATATCGTCTCCACCTATCTCCACCATATTGACATCCATGGCGATGATCTTCCTTGGGTCAGCAATGATACTGTCCTTGATAAGCTTTGCAGGACTTGCTTGATGGTAATGCACTCATTGTTGGTGTGTCCGGACACCCTATGGTAGCCACAGAATTTTGACATGTCACAACCGTGTTTGGGCCATTGGAATCCGCGTTCTAAGGGAGTTATCACTCCAAGCTTGACTAGTCCACCGAATAGAGCATTCATGTCTATCCCCAGTTCGGCAAAGGCATCTACCATCTTGAGGATCCCAATGTCACCTCCAATGAGCTCGACCATGTTGACGCCACCATTATTTGGGAGCGGGTTTGCTATGGTATTCGGACCTTTAGGCTTCTTGATCTTTCCATCGGCTATGAGCTTTTGGATGACCCGTTTGAGTTGTATGCAGTCGTCAATTGTGTGGCCAATGTACTTGTGGTACTTACAGAACTTGGTTGCATCAAGATTAGCCTTTTTGTTCATCGGTTCAAAATTCTCGATCGGCTTGATCAAACCCTTCTTCATCAAGACCTCGAACACTCGGCTAGTGGGCATGCCGAAGTCATCGAAGTGGTCTTCCTTCCGGGGAGAGTTGTTAGTAACTGCTTGGACATCCAAGGCGGAGTTGTCTTGGACCATGCTCACTTGATCGGCGACCTCTTTAGCTTTAGGGGTGGTACATGTTGGAGCTCTGTAGCGAAAAGAGGTATTTCCTGTTTTGGCAGCTTCTTTAACAACAACGGTAATGCCAGCTTCGTGTCTGACCACAGCATCGACCATTTCTCGGAGATCAGGAAAGTAACCATTGCCAATCGCCACCTTAAGCTCAAGCAACAAGCACTTGAAGAAGATTTGCTTTTGTTCCTTTGCCTTGGGAGGGTATTGTACCTCTGCTATCTTGTGATTCCAGCTCTTGTAGAAGTCATAAATAGGCTCGTCGGGCCTCTGCATTGTGTTCTCTAGATCAGTACGGTTGACATGCCAGTCGAGGTTTGACTGGTACTTCTCGCAGAAGGTAGTGATGATTTAATCCCATGTTTCTCGTTCGGAGGGATCCAAACTCAAAAACCAATGGAGGGAGATTCCGTCCAAAGTAGTGTGGAAGACTCGGGCCATTTGTTCGTTGGTGCAGTCTCGGGCTCTCATATCTAGCACATAATTGTCGAGATGAGTCTTGGGACATGTGATACCATGGAATGTAGAGACCTTCGGTATCTTGAAGTCTCTAGGTAGATCACCCACATTACTCGGGTTGATCGTTTTGACTATCGAAGCGGCTTGTTTGGAAACCATGTCGAAAAGCTTGCGGATCTGTTTTTGCATCACAACCACTAGAGGGTGATTGGAGAAATCAGAGCTACCATAGGCTTGAGTAGCGGGAGGATCAGTGGAGATTATAGGTATGGTGGAACCGATGTTCAATGGTAGTGAAGGAGGCGGCAACTTGGTAGAGGACAAGTAGCTACCCATCATTTCTGGCGATGGCTCGTATGGACCCTTTCTCGAGCTTGCTCTAGTACCATAGTCATGAGGGGGGACCCTTTGGTAGTTAGGTACTTTGAGAGGAATAGCACCCTCGTTGGAAGGGTAGGTGACATGCACTTCTTCATCTTGGACGAAGATCACTTCTTCATTGTGGAAGCTAGTTTCCACACCCGATCCTCAAGCTTGGAGATCTGTAGCATGAGGTTGGTGAAGAAAGCATGGAGAGGAGGCGAAATATCTGAGGGCTTGATGCTGGCGGCGATCTCTGGATCGGCAGACCCAGCGGAGACTTGCAGAGTGAAGACATTAGGAGTACTAGGCTCTGATGATGACGGAGACATCGTTGGTGCAGAGACTGAATACTGAGCTTGCGAAAGGCTTGAACGTTGAAGACGACCGCCGAAATGGACCCAAACTTGCTTCTCTGTAGAGGTAGTAGATTTGAGGCTTAGGACGGGACAAGGCTCATGTAATGTATTTTGTTATTTACAAAAACGATGTATTATTAGTCCTAATGGTTGGAAGCGGTACCCCTTTTTTGTTTACTATTTACAAAACCTGGATCAGTGGAGGTCATCACTATGTCTATAGACCCCTCGTTTTTCACCTGCACATCCCAAACGGACAATTTGGGCGAGGATCCTATAAGGCAAGCGACTTCCACCGACCTAACGGATCCTAGCGACTAACCCTTGTTTAAAGGCATTTAACGTAACGTTTTTACTTCCATTAAGTTTTTAACGAGTTGAGATCCTTATCCAAAGTATCACTCGGCTTACCATATGCACACCCTTGTAGGGAATTTCATTTTTTGTGCTATTTTCTCTCGAAGGATCTCGATTCATTAAAGACTTAACGGATGACAGCATGAACAACATGTTAATTGTCTATAAAGAAAAGCTAGTCAAACTAACCGGTCAACTTTGGAGTGTCCTAGACTTTGTGAGTTCATGGTTTTAGAAATGAACAAGGATTAACCTCGACCGCTTCACAAGTGAAAACGGTGAGCTAGATAGCCCGGGTGCCATGAAGATAGAGGCGACAGGATCACCAAAATCTGTGTACTCAGCGGAGTATCCAGTAGGGTGTGCAGTGTGACACGGACCTAGTGGTAGTGTGCGGACAACGACTAGTTATCTTTAGAGAGAAAATAGAAAGGTTTTCTTTTGTATTTACATGTATGCAATGCAAAGCAGTTAAAATAGTACAAGGGGAAACAGTTAAGATGTTAACGCTCTACAGTTACAAGGGAAGCATATATGCACAAGAAATAAAGTACAGGGGGGAAAGAACAAGTAAATACGATCATGATATTGACGAAATTTTGACCCTCTATGTTTGAAGATGTTCAAAGCTAGTCCCCAGCAGAGTCGCCACTGTGAATACCCCTTTTTGAAATGCAGGTGACGCACGGGAAGTCTTTTCATTATCTATCTTATTTTATCTTTTCTATGGGATTAGTATATTCAAGTTGGTATTTAACTTATTAAGAGTCGCCACGTTGTTTTTTATCGAGCTAAAACATTGAGAAAAGCTAACAGATATGGTTCGGGGGTCAAGTTACGATAAGAGAAGAATATCAAGTTATCACTCCTATCGCCCGATGAATCGGACTTTCTATCATGATGAATGTGCTAGTAGTGTGTTAGTGATTGAGACCGGATCCGAAGATTGCCTACGTTCCTCTCGTGATAAGAAGATCAGGTCGACGTAGTTCGCACATAATCGGAATAAAGAGAAGAAGTGGGATCATGCATAATGAAGGGGGAGGAGAAAGAAATATGCAAGATGATCACATCCTAGAATAATGATTATACCATTGATAAGATAAATGTGTAGTCATCACATTCATCATAGGAGAGTTACTGATCATGGGAATAATTACCAAAACTTAAGGGTTTAGAAGTAGTTCCTAGATATCGTGGATCATCATCGTCCATGCATATGAATAGGGATTAAAACATTAGATCTAGCATGTTACACGTGGTAAGTAGCAAATCTAGCATAATAATAAGAATATCATGAATATGTATGAGATTTAGGGGGCTTGGCTGAATAAGAAATATTTCTCTCTCTAGATTTACTCTCTCTCTTCCGTTTCTAGGGGAGACCTTAGCCGGCGGCTATGGCTGCTCCGGTTACCTTCTTCCCTTCTCTGAATTCTAGTGCTAGCAATCCCTATTATTCTCCCTCTTTGCAATCTACTATGGCTGACCAATCTGCCTTCCCTTCTCTTCCCACTTCTATGAGCGCTGTCACAAAAAACCCTAATTCATTACAGCAAGAAAACCCTAGCGCCGTTATCCCCTAGCGGTTTGCATGGACAAAACCCTAATTCGCATGCTAACCCTAGCCAAACTCAAGCGCCGTCAATCACCATTCCCAGCAAATCTTTTGCTTCGCTTCTTAATCCAGTTCATACGAATCATTCTCAAGAGATTCCTTTGCTGCCAATCGCGACCCATAAAGGTCTCCTTTCGTTAAAACTGTCCAAAGAGGCCATTGAAGCTTTTTCTCGACCTTTTGCATGGACCCTTGTTGGAAAATTCATTAATGGTCAGCCCACCATGGAAGATGCTAGGATTGCATTTGGTAAGTTTCAATTGAAGGGATCCTATAAGCTAGGGCATCTTGATTCTTGCCATATGTTAATTCAGCTAGCTAATGATGAGGATTTTCAACGGTTATGGACTAGAGATATCACCTATGTTAACAGATTTCCTATGCGTACTTCCGTATGGACTCCTTCTTGGAAGCCTCAGACTGATTCATCTGTTGTCCCGGTTTGGGTAAGTCTCCCCGGATTGCCAGTGCATTTATTTAACAAAATTTTCTTATTCTCGTTGGCTCGAATTTTTGGCAAACCTATATCCCTTGATAAGGCAACTACTGAACTATCCCGACCTAGTGTGGCCAAAATTCTGGTGCAAGTGGACCTTCTCAAAAGGTTACCAGATAAGACTCATGTTGACTGTGGTGTTCAAATGCCTAGCTTTGTTCAAACGGTTGAATTTGATAACCTCCCTATGTATTGTAGGCATTGTTCATTGTTGGGACATGATGAGTACATTTGTAGGGTTTTGAATTCTGAATACAAGAAAAATAGTGAGACTGCTATTCCTGATAAGGATAATGGGAAGAATGTTGCTGCTCCCAAAGTTTCTAAAAAGCCAAATGGTGATGATAAGAAAGGGACCAACAAACAAGAAGTATGGAAAAAGAAAGTTGCTGATCATGGTCAAGGGGAGCATATAGGGACCAGCAAGGGTCATGTTATTGATCTTACTAACAAGGTGGATCACCCCACTACTGCCAAGGGTTTAATGGTTGCAAGAAGAGGTTTAGCCCTCCCACAATCTGTAAATGATGCTCTCTCAAAGGCTTTAAAGGCTATCAAAACCAAAGCTGGAAATACCCTCCCTAATGAAAGTGGAGTGAATGTCCCAATTCCAGCATCACAAGACCCTCAAAAGTTATGTACTCCGTTAAGGGATGATTCGGCTATGAGACAAAAACCCTCTTCACAAATGAAGATGAATGCTTTCAGCTCTCTTAATCTGTCTCCCCGAGCCCCTCAAGTGACATCTCTCAATCAAGTCATTGACTTACAACTTGATTACAAAGAAAGGACCTCCCTTGCTGCTGATCATGGTGATGATGATGGCTTCACAACAGTTTCTTATAAGATAAAGAATGGTAGGGAGAAATCTCCCTCTCCCGCCTTATGAGTCCCCTCCTTTTTTAATTTCCCTCCTTTAATCCTATTTCTTTATGGTTTTAATGGTGTGTTTTCTAGGTTGGAATGCTCGTGGCATAGCTAATGGTGCCACTGTTCGAAGAACAAACGGCTTTTTCGGTCTCATGGCCTTTCCTTAATGGCTATTTATGAACCAAATTCTGGTTTATCTTCTATAGTACCTCTTATTCGCAAGTTGGGCTGTGAGGATGGGGTTGCTAACATCAATAATAGAATTTGGGTTTTATGGAAGCATGGTTTGACTTGTACGGTTATTCATGACTCAACACAAGCCTTGACCTTACAGATTTCTCATCCGTTGTGGGAGGAAGCTGTGTGGATTTCTTTTGTTCATGCTAGCTGTAATCGTTTATTTCGAATTAATCTTTGGGATGAGCTCATGGCTATTAGTGAGGTGGATTTTCCTTGGATGGCTGTTGGAGATTTTAATTGTGTTTTGGATCAAGCTGAAAAAGTGGGAGGTAGACCTATTAATGAGATGGCGGTGACTGAATTTTCTGACATGATTCAATATGCAAATCTTATGGATGCTGGCTATGAGGGGAATATTATTACTTGGTCAAATAGGAGAATGGGTAGGCATGCTATTCATCAAAGATTGGATAGAGCTTTATACAATGGTAAATGGCTGAATCTTTTCCATTCTACTCGGGTGACTCATTTAGCATGTCTTTGTTCTGATCATTCTCCTCTTCTAATTAATCTTCAACTTGAGGCTGAGGTGAGGAGGGGCTCTTTTTGCTTCCTTAATGTTTGGCTTAAAAACCATTCATTTTCTGACCTTGTTAAAAGTTCTTGGATCGCTCCTATGGATGGTAGGCCTATGGTTTGTTTTGCCAAGAAGCATAGGAGGTTAAGGAAATGTATTTCAGATTGGAATAATCAAGTGTATGGGAGAGTTGAGCAGCAAATAAAAAATGCCGAAGATGAGGTTTTGTTTCGGGAAATTCAGCATCAACAGCTTGGGAATGATGAATCACGGGCTGATCTAAACTTAGCTCAGGCGCATCTTTTATCCAAGCTGAAAATTGAAGAAGATATGTGGGCCCAAAGAGATAATCTTACTTGGTTAAAAGAGGGGGACAGAAACACCAAATTTTTCCACTCCATTGTTAAGAAAAAGTGACAAAAACTTTTCATTCACAGGATTAAATCTCGGCAAGGGAATTGGATCAAAAAGCAGAATGAAATTCAAGAAGAAGCAATTGGGTTTTATTCGGATCAGCTTCAAGGCCATTGTAACATCCATTCTGATGATTTCCTCTTTCTTATTCCTAGACTCATCACAGATGAGGATAATATCATGCTCACAGCCATTCCTTCGGAGGAGGAAATTAGACAGACTATCTTTTCTATGAATGGTCAAAGTGCTGCGGGCCCGGATGGATTTACGGGGGAGTTTTATAAGGGGTGTTGGGAGATTATCAAATCTGATTTTATTCATGCTATTCGGGATTTCTTTTCGGGATTCCAAATGCCACGGAGTTGGACAAGTACTTTGATTGTAGCGATCCCCAAAGTGGATTCTCCTTCATCTTTTTCTGATCTAAGGCCTATTAGCCTTTGTAATTTCTGCAATAAAGTGGTTACCAAATTGTTGACTTGTCGCCTTACTCCTATTTTGCCGAGAATTATATCCCCCCAACAGAGTGGTTTCGTTAAAGGAAGAGTTATTCATGAGAATGTCTTGCTGGCCCAAGAAATTGTGCAATCCATTAATAAGAATGTGAGGGGTTCAAATGTGGCTCTTAAACTCGACATGGCAAAGGCGTATGATAGGTTTGTTGGGTTTCGGAGAAACATGCACAGCGGAGTTAAGCATTTAAAATTAAATGAAACCCAAAGCCATAGATCCGTTCATATGATTAAGTCAAATACAACATAATGAATACTAGAATACTAACCCTTGATGCCTTTGATTTTTGCAACCTTGAATTCGATAGAGGCTTGAAAGCTTGATCACGAACATAGCAAGAATCACGAACTTTGAAGATGATAAGTTTCACCCTCTAGCGGTATCCACACCACGAACGAATATCAAGAACACTTGATCTTGGTTGCTAGACCAAAATTGTCAAACACGTTTTCATAATTAATATGAACTATATGGAATTTTATTTGTGTATTATTTTGTTCTTCAATCTAGGATGTCTTAGAACAAAATAAAACTCTCTCAAACTTTTTGGAGACTTGCACAAAAGCTTGGTCCAAGTTCTGGCCGAATTTTGGTGTTTATATACAAGTAAGACCTATTCCAAATAGGAAACTTGTGTTTAAACCCGTCCAAAATTCTTTTCTAAATCAAATTAGGAAATATGTCCCGACATGCATGTGCGACCGCCCAAAACTAACTGTGCGGTCGCCCAAAAACTGTGCGGCCGCCCAGCCCAGTTAGTCATTTTTAAGATTCGTTCTCTCGTGTGTGACCCTCTAGGATTATACTAAGTTGGCAATGGATTCAAACATGAAACCATAAGATATGATTAGGTTCTAGCAAACCGTCATACCTACCCAAATAGTATAACTAGATACAAGTTCGCATTCCTTTAGAATATGTCACAATCCCTTTGTCCACGATGTCTTTGAACACAAGTCATGGTCAATAAGTCAACTTGTTTTGTCCAATACTTTTCTCGATCCCGAATATGTTGATAATCCAATCGACATGGATCCAATCAATCCATTTGAGTTTGGCCAAACATTTCATCAACATCATTCCTTCGAGGGGCCCAAGCTTGATATCTATCCGAAGAGGGAAAAATCCATTTAGCTTATTATTCTTCCCTACGTGAATCCGATTATGCCAATCATACCCTTTATGGCTACCTGTTTAAGGGTAACGTTTGAATATGTCAAACATAATCTTCATCAAGTGGAAGACTATAATAACTTCATGTCTAAGGATTCAAATGACATAACTAATATGATATTTATATATGACATTGACCATGACATAAATCTCATACCACGGGTCATGTCCAGTACTTTGTTCCAAACAAGTACCCATAAATCTAACATGATCATCACATGATCATTTATCCTTTATACTAGTGCTTAACAAGCTCTAGGGATGGAGATTATTATAAGCAAACATGAGCATTAATAATAACCTAAATATCTCTTCATTAATATGAATATAATGATAACACATACAACATTTAACAAACGTGCCTAGGGCACCAACACTAACAATCTCCCACTTGCCCTAGGCCCAATGTATCCAATACCCATGGACCTAACATGACCATCATGTTTAGCTTGTGGAAGTCCCTTTGCTAGCGTGTCCGCAACGTTATCATTAGTTGGTACTTTGCATATAATTACGTCTCTCTTATCAACGATTTCTCGAACGATATGAAAATGCCTAAGTATGTGTTTGGATTTAGGATGTGCTCTTGGTTCCTTTGCTTGATCAATAGCACCACTATTACTAATAAGGTCTATTGGATTAGCAATGCTAGGAACCATCTCAAGTTCAACAATGAACTTCTTAATCCAAACCACTTCCTTTGCAGCATCCAATGCGGCAATATACTTAGATTTAGTTATAGAATTAGTGACTGTACTTTGCATGGAATCATTCCAACTTACAGCTCCACTATTCGACACATGCACAAAATCCGATTGCGATTTTCTATTTTCTTTGTCGGTTTGGAAGCATGTATCCGAGATCATCTTCCATACCTCCATAGATTATAAACGAATCTTTAGTCCTTCTAAAGTTCTTAAGAATTGCTTTTACAGCCACCCAGTGAATCTCACCGGTGTCGGACTGATATCTACTCGTCATGCTCCAAGCATTTATATATATCCGGCTTAGTACTTATCATGGCATGGTGGATCCAATTGCCGAAGCAAATGGCATCTCACTCATTTTTCTCATGCTCATCTTTTGTCTTAGGACATTGAGTCTTGCTTAGAGAAACTCCATGTATTATTGGCAACAGTCCTCTCTTAGAATTTTCGTTGCAGAATCTTCTAATGACTTTATCAATGTATGTACTTTGTCTTTAAACCAATTAGCTTCCTTGATGCCAAGGACATATGCGGTTTCATCCATATCTTTCATCGCGAAGCACTTTCCAAACAAAGTCTTTACAGACTGACGTGTAGGAATGTCGTTTCCAATGAGAAATACGTCATCCACATATTTAAATAAGGAATAGCACTATGCTCCCACTAATCTTCTAATATATAGAAGGTTCATCTTCATTCTTGATAAAGCAAAATTCTTTGATTCATCAAAACGTAGATTCCAACTCCCAAAAGCTTGCTTCAATCCATCCAATGGATTTCCGAAACTTACATACTTTATTAGAATTTTCTTTGACTATCAAAACCTTTAGGTTGTATCCAATACATCCTTAAGTGAGTTCCCGTTGAGGAATACTTGTTTTGACATCATTGTGTCAAATTTCATATTTCAAATATGAACATGTGACTATGAGAATTCTAGTAAGTTTCTCGCTACCCATGTAAGTTTTCTCCAAGAAAACCCATTCCTCTCTTATGGTTCTTACACCTTAGGTTAGAATGATCAAGTTCCAAACTTAATTATTACACATGGATTTCCTTTTAGACTTTATGACTCCAAGTCATTAATCTAAATATGGAGCGGACATTGTACCTTTGATAGGTGGAAAACGTGTCATCTTTCAATGAACTTTACCTCAATACTTTCTATTTCGAAATATCCAATATTTCTAGTCATAGATTGTATCCTATCATATACGCAAGTACTTTGTATAACTTGAACGGACTTTTCACGACTCCTTGTGAGAACTTGTTCGATTTCCATCTTAGGTTAAATTATATTTTCTAGGTCTCGAACCATTCGAGATATATTTTACACCCACTGATTCTTTTAGAGATAAATGACTTATCAAGAAAAGCACCATCATAAGTAACAAACCATTTGTTTCTTATGAGTAAAACATTATCCTCAAGTTTCCTTAGGATATCCCATGAAAATATATTTGTTAGATTTAAATGTGAGTGTGTCCCAGACAGCTCCTTTCCAAAAGGTCTCATCGTCTTAAATCTTTATGAAAGACAAACCGAGTTTTCTTTCACTATTTAACCTCTTTTGAGAACTCAAATTAGTGTAGTTATAGTGGTTTGTAATACATAACCCCAAAATTAATAATGGAAGATCAATTTGACTTTATCATCTAATGAACCATATCCAATAAGGTTTTGTACTTCCACGTAGGCACATCATTTAGAATAGTGTTCTTAGTGAAGTTAATTGTGAAACTATTTCACAATTTTGACGATGACTGTCAAATTCTTGGTTTAATTGTTCATCATCTTGATCGAATCAGAATCTTTGAATAATTTTACCAAGTCCAACCAAAATTCTCTTTTAGCATTGCTACTTAATGCACCATATACATTGACATGTATTAGGTCAGGTAAGATATTAGCCTTTCACTATTCATAGTAAAAGATGTTTTGGTCCAAGTGAATAAGATTTGCATAAATCATGTGATTCCAAATCATATGACTTAAAACTCCGTCCCATGGAATTTTAGATATGCATTTATCATTTATTTGATCAAAACAATAATGCATAAAGAATTTGATTATTTATGTCATAACTTCAGTTATTATTTCGTTCTTCAAGATTTAGGATATAAGATTTATTTATATGATAACACAATTAAGTAAATCATAATAAATAAAACACTTTTCTTATTCCAAATAAGAAATAAATATCCCTCATTATCTTATAACAAAATAATATTTTCTGCTTCATAAGTAAAGTCACTTTACAAGTGTTCCACGAACAATGTTGCAACCATTGCATCATTACCATTCATAGATCAAACTTTACTATAAGCAGTCTTTCAATTTACTAATTATTGCGATATCCAATACCCAATAATTATATTTAGAAAGAGTAATTTATAACATAAATATTTCCAAGCGGTAGTCCCACTACCATTCCTTTTATTGATCATCCAGAATTTTGACTACAATTCTAAATGGTCAATCCAATTGCCATTTTACCAAATTGCATCAATTAGAGTTATTATTTTAACCACAATTATTTCCTTTAGGTTTGACAAGCCTGTCTTACCTTTCCTTTGGAATTTGGCCTCCTTTTCCATCATGAACCATGAGCATTGGAGAAGCTTTCTCCATTATCTTTATCTCCGCAGTTTTCAGCATATCATGCAACTCGGAGAGATTCTTATTTATTCCAAGCATGTTATAGTTCATCATGAAGTGATTATAACTTTTGGACAATGAATCAAGAATGAGATCCGTGGCTTGCTCCAATCCAATTAGACAACCAAGTTTCTCAATATTCTCTACGTAGCCTTTAACTTAAGCATGTGAGGTTCCACATATTGCCCTTTACTCCTTTTGCAAAAAAATGACTGCAATAATGGTTTATACCTCTCTTGCTCAGATTGCTCTTTGAGATATGTAACTCAACTCCACGCCTATCCAATAGGCTTTCATAAGTTCCAAACTTTGTTGGAGTTTTGAGCACATAATCGCGAGCACGAGACAACTCACATCCCTAGAAACATACTCATGTCTCTTGTGATTGTCTTTCTCTGGCATTGGGTTCTTTGGGAATAGACCCATCAAGAATGTACAACTCATCTTCTTGCCTTAGAACGATTCTTAGGCTCAGGATCTAATCCATGAAGTTTTTACCATTCTTTTTGAAGCATTATCCTTATCAAGGATTAATCGCAACAATTCTAGTTGTCATTATCTACAACTTATGCAAAATTTCCAAAATTTTTCAAGTACCAATCTCATTAAAGAGATAAATAATGTATTTTCCAAAAATACTCCCACTAAATTATATAACCTTCTTATACATCCAATGTATAATATAATTTAAATGGGCTAAGATCCAACTTTAATTTAATTTCAAGTACGCTTTGGCGCACCGCTCAAAATTTAATTAATTAGGTAGACAACCCTGTCAATCATATCCCATATGACTCTTAGATCCTTTTCTGAGATTCTTTTATATTGGGCTAAGATCCAACTTTAATTTAATCTTGGGTCCGCTTTGGCGGACCGCTCAAAATCAAACTAATTAGGTAGACAATTTCTTGTCAATCATATCCAATATGATTCTTAGTGATCCAATTTCAAAAGCATGTTTAATCTCATCTTTGCCTAAGCCCAAAACTGTTTTGACGCCTAATTAAGTCCAACCATTTTAATCGCATAGGAAACTCTTATTCACTCATCTTGCTCATACAAGAATAAAATCAATGCACCTCGCTTTGGCGAGCCCACATGAAAATACCCGTGTACTTACAAGTGTTTTAATCATGGCATGGTAAAAAGGACTTAAAACTTTCTTAAAGGTTCATCACCATATATCATACACATTTATGAGCACACAAGATAAACATGTTACGCATCAAGTTTAGCCACTAAATTAATAATCATTAATTTAAGCATAATATTTATATGTCATTAGTTTCTCTATGATTATGAGGATGAGACTATTTGAACTTTGGTTATCATCTCCAAATCAAGACAACAAGAAGTGCGGCCGAACTAAGCCATTGGCAACCACAATTAAGCACTAATTCAAGAAACTAAGAAAGTAGTCCATGTGGCCGAAACTAACCAATAGATGGTCTCGAATCGTAGGCCAATTGCATCCACAATTCCACATGGATCTCCAATCATTGAATCAAGAACTTTGTTTCTCAATTTTAGCAATTATGAACTCTTCATAATTCTAACTTCGTTTTATCTTTGAAACTTTGATTGCAATCAAGTTTGGGAAACACAATCTCGATGAACGTAGATTAGCCATCCAAACCTTGAATCAATCTCAGAATCAAATGACTAAAACAAATAGGAACTCAAACCAACTAAATCCACCCCGCGACCCAAAAAAAGAACTCCATCCCAGACCAGAAGGTCCGGCTGGGTCCCTACTTTGGTCCGGTCGGACCTACCTCAAAATTCCAGCTTCTGACCATCACTGTGCGGCCGCCCAAGAAAGACTGTGCGGTCGCCCAAACATGTACGGCCGCCCACGTTTTTTTGTGCGGTCGCACAGTAGCATCAGAATAATTTTAGAGTTCGAAAATTTGTCTCAAAATTGTTTTCCCCGATTATTAAAACTTTGATCCAATCAAAAATTAATAATCAAACAATTCAGAATCCAACATAATTTTTAGTGCGATTCAATAGTGCGATTAAAGTTGTAAAACAATAAACCACATAGAATCATATAACACATAAACATCATATAATCCAATATTCATATCATGCTAGGCATACAAACAATTTATATACACACAACATGATCTAAGTATTGAAATAATCATCATGAACGGGGCTCTGATACCACTGTTGGGTTTCGGAGTAACATACACAGCAGAATTAAGCATTTAAAATTAAATGAAACCCAAAGCCATAGATCCATTCATATGATTAAGTCAAATACAACATAATGAATACTAGAATACTAACCCTTGATGCCTTTGATTTTTGCAACCTTGAATTCGATAGAGGCTTGAAAGCTTGATCACGAACATAGCAAGAATCACGAACTTTGAAGATGATAAGTTTCACCCTCTAGTGGTATCCACACCACGAACGAATATCAAGAACACTTGATCTTGGTTGCTAGACCAAAATTGTGAAACACGTTTTCACAATTAATATGAACTATATGGAATTTTATTTGTATATTATTTTGTTCTTCAATCTAGGATGTCTTAGAACAAAATAAAACTCTCTCAAATTCTTTGGAAACTTGCACAAAAGCTTGGTCCATGTTCTGGCCGAATTTTGGTGTTTATATACAAGTAAGACCTATTCCAAATAGGAAACTTGTGTTTAAACCCGTCCAAAATTCTTTTCCAAATCAAATTAGGAAATCTGTCCCGACATGCATGTGCGGCCACCCAAAACTAACTGTGCGGTCGCCCAAAAACTGTGCGGCCGCCCAGCCCAGTTTGTGCGGTCGCACAACATGGTTCAGAAGGCCATATTTTCCATTTTAGTCCTTTTTAAGATTCGTTCTCTCGTGTGTGACCGTCTAGGATTATACTAAGTTGGCAATGGGTTCAAACATGAAACCATAAGATATGATTAGGTACTAGGAAACCGTCATACCTACCCAAATACTATAACTAGATACAAGTTCGCATTCCTTTAGAATATGTCACAATCCCTTTGTCCACGATGTCTTTGAACACAAGTCATGGTCAATAAGTCAACTTGTTTTGTCCAATACTTTTCTCGATCCCGAATATGTTGATAATCCAAACGACATTGATCCAATCAATCCATTTGAGTTTGGCCAAACATTTCATTAACATCATTCCTTCGAGGGGCCCAAGCTTGACATCTCTTCGAAGAGGGACAAATCCATTTAGCTTATTATTCTTCCCTACGTGAATCCGATTATGCCAATCATACCATTTATGGCTACCTGTTTAAGGGTAACGTTTGAATATGTCAAACATAATCTTCATCAAGTGGAAGACTATAATAACTTCATGTCTAAGCATTCAAATGACATAACTAATATGAGATTTATATATGACATTAACCATGACATAAATCTCATACCGCGGGTCATGTCCAGTACCTTGTTCCAAACAAGTACCCATAAATCTAACATGATCATCCCATGATCATTTAGCCTTTATACTAGTGCTTAACAAGCTCTAGGGACGAAGATTATTATAAGCAAACATGAGCATTAATAATAACCTAAATATCTCTTCATTAATATAAATATAATGATAACACATACAACGTTTAACAAACGTGCCTAGGGCACCAACACCAACAAGGTTATCATGGTTTGGTCTCTTAAAAGTTTTGCGCCAATTTGGTTTTAATGAAGTTTGGCTTGATTTGATATACCAGTGCATATCTAATAGTTGGTTTTCGGTTCTTGTTAACGGAGTGAGCTGCGGTTTTTTCCACTCTACTAGGGGGTTAAGGCAAGGTGATCCATTATCTCCTTTCCTTTTCATTATTGCTGCAGAAATGATGAGTAGAGGCCTTAACCATCTTCATACTATGTTCCCTCATTACCGGTACCGTATTCATATGCATTCTCCTATGGTTTCCCATCTTGCTTATGCGGATGATGTTCTTATTTTCTGTAATGGTTCAAAAAACTCCTTAGAATCTCATATGAAGTACTTGGAATGGTACCAAAGGTTTTCAGGCCAGCTTGTTAATAACAATAAGTCTTGTTTTATCACGGGCAAGCGGAGAGACCGAGATGATATGGTGGCTGCAATTATGGGTTTTGCAAAACAGGATCTTCCTTTGATGTACTTGGGCTGTCCTCTTTACACGGGGAGAAAGAAAATAAGTCTTTTTAATCCTCTTATTCGGAAAATGGATTCTCATCTTGCTTCTTGGAAAGGTAAGCTTCTCTCCTTTGGAGCCAAACTTACCTTTATCAAATCTTGCCTCGCTGCTATGCCTCTTTATTATATCTCCCTTATTGATCCTCCTAAGGGGGTAATTCATGCTTTGGAAAGGATTATTTCGAGATTTTTTTGGAGCAGCGATGATGGTGAAAAGAAGTGCCATTGGCTATCTTGGGCAAAAATGTGTTGGCCGGTTGAGGAAGGAGGCTTGGGCCTCCGAAAGTTTGAGGACATAGCTTTGGCTTTGGCTTTCGCTATGAAGTTGTGGTGGCGCGTGAGAAGTTCTAATTCCCTTTGGAGCAAGCTCATGCTTGCTAAGTATTGTTGGAATATTCACCCTATGGATGCCTCCTTTACATCCTATTCTTCTAACATTTGGAGGAGATTGATGGCAGCTAAACCTTTGGTGGAGGATAGGCTTACTTGGCGGGTTGGTAGAGGAGATATTACAATTCATGAAAAGTGGCTGGATGGAGACATGGGTCCTATTCCTTATGAACATGCTCAAATATCCTCGCTCTTTGCTAATGGCATGCCTCGCATAGATTATATTCGTGAAGTTTATGGGCAGCAATTTTTATCTCTTATCCAGAATCACTCTATTACTCTTTCGGATAAACCGGATATCCCTTCTTGGCGTCCCTCTCCCTCTGGTCAGTTTATGGTTAGCTCCGCTTGGAATGAATGTCGGGTTAGTAGACCTAAATCTGCTATTTACTCTTGTTGCTGGAACAATTCCATCCCTAAGAAGATCTCGGTGTTCCTTCCTATGGCATGCTTTGCATGGAGGAATTCCCACAGATGAACGGATCAGAGCTAAAGGTATTTATTGTGCTTCTAAATGTGAATGTTGCTTGGACCCTAGATAAGATACTATTAATCATGTTCTTATTAATGGTTCTATTGCTTCGAGAGTTTGGACCTATTTTAGCATGGCTTGTGGTATTCGTATGGTTGCTGGCTCACTTGGTCAATCCTTGCTTAGTTGGTGGCATGGTCTGTTAGTGCACACAGAGGTGTTACCTCAGATGTTGCCACTGACAGTCTAAGTGCTGTGACGAAAATACTTTGTAATTTGACATTTCTTTCTAATATAATTTTATACTAATGTCCTAATATTATTGTCTAGATGTTGGTCCATATTTCAGGTTATAATAAGGTCGATTTAGGAGCTAAATACATGGAGAAAAAATTAAAAGAAAATTATGCATAAATGCCGAAAATTGGAGAAGTTACAAATATATTTAACATGTGTTAAATATGGAAAAACGTGGGAAGACTCATTTAAAGGATTTGTTGCTGATCAAAGAAGAGAGTACAAGAATGGAGAAGCATGGAGTACAAGTGGGCGAAGCTTAGACTTGGGCACAAAGAAATCGGTTGAGAAAATCATGGAAAGTGGACCAAGTCTTTGCACAATTTGTGGAGAAGAAGTTCACACATGATCTCCCACTCTCCTCACACGTTTACAACAGCCCATGGCTGTTTCTTTGTGTAGCCTCCAAGTATTTGTGGCTATATTAAGTGCTTGGATAAAGACATTGAAGACAAGCCAAAAATCACACACATCCATAGCACAAAGATCAAAGTACTCTTGGCTCCTTTAAGATTCTTTCTCCCATACACTCTTTTATCACTCAAATACTTCGGGTTTGAGTGAGTTTTGGTTAGGATAGAATCTTGTACTTTGTTCTTAGTTTGGTTCCATAGAGAGTATATCATATTAGTTATAGGGAACTTTTTGACTTTGTATTTGGTACACTTATTAAATATAAAGTTTTTGCCTAAGGGCAATCTCAAGTTATATTTATATAACTTGAGAAAAATATATCTCTTGTGCTAACACTTGAGGTAACATCTGTTCTCACTAAGCTTTTGACAAACACTTTCAATTGGCACCAGAGCCAGGTCACTTGACGATACTAAGTGGTTCGGTCCTTTGTCATGGCTTTTGATCCTGCTAATCCCAATCAGAAATGACTTCCTGTTTTAGTCCAGGAGGAAGAACCAGATCAAACAACCATGTTTGTCACACTAAGTGACACGGATACTGAACATGTTACCTCAGATGTTTTCCAGTCGGAGATAGAACCTGAGACCACACCTGTCAGGTATAACAATTTTAGTTCATATAATGATGTTTGTTTTGTGGTTTCCACTAACCTTGATGCAGGAAGTTCACAAGAGGATGAGTTGAGCAAAGATGAACTCATTGCTGGGTTAAAGAACCTTTATGAGGAGTTGCTCAAGGAATGGAAGAAAGAGAAAAAAATGGTTAAAAATTTAACCAAGATGAATGATGGACTCAAGGCCTACTTGACTCGCTTGGAAGTTCAAGCATCCAAGAGGGATGCCGAGCTAGAGAAACTCAAGGCCAAATTGACTTTAGCCGAAACCACCTTGAAGAAAATCAACACCGGATCATCCAAATTGGATGAGATTCTCAATTTGAGTAAGCCTCTCAAAGCAGGTATTAGTTTCCGAGAATCATTAGATAAAATTATTTCTTCTTTAAGTTGTGATGAACATGAAATATGTTTTGTGAAAGAACGTGCTTTTGATCAAAATTCTTTATCTAATGACTCTTCTGACAAAAGAAAAGTGTGTCAATACTGTCACACCTCTGGACATTTTAAAAATAAGTGTAATACTCTTTCAAAGAAACAGTCCAGTTATTCTGTGTTACCTGAAGTGTTACCCAGCACTCCAAATAACACATTCTGTCATAAGGTCAAAAACACAAAAAAGAAGACATGGAAACCTAAGTCTAAATTGAGATGCGATGTTGTTTACACTTCCTTAAAAACAAATATTGAAGGATCATGGTACTTTGATAGCGGATGTTCACATCACATGACGGGAACAAATTTGTTTTTGAAAGACTATGAATCTTTTCAAGGAGGTAGTGTAACTTATGATGGTGGAAGTAAAAGCAATATAATAGGAAAAGGGACACTAAATGTGACTGGTTTTCCTGCCTTAAAAAATGTCTTACATGTAAATGGTCTTGTTACTAATTTAATTAGTATTAGCCAACTTTGTGATGATAATTTAAAGGTAAAATTCAATAAAAATAGTTGTGAAGTCTTTGATTATACTAACAATTGTGTGATGACAGGAATTAGATCAAGTGACAATTGTTATCTTGTTGAAGACAAACAGGTGTGCCATTTGGCAAAAATAGATGTCACTACATTGTGGCATCAAAAGTTTGGACATGCCAATTATCGAAACTTGAAGAACATTTTCAAGTTTGAGGCTGCCAAAGGAGTCCCTAAACTGAATCTTAATAACAACATTGTTTGTGGAGACTGCCTTAAAAATGAGGAGACTTATGTTACCCGGTGTGCTGCCCAACACCAAGAGCAACACTTCGGGACAACACATTGTTTTCAGCTTTTGCACATGGACTTGATGAGTCCAATCAAGGTAGAAAGCTTGGGAGGTAAGAGGTATATTTTTGTTATAGTTTATGATTTCTCTAGGTTTTCATGGGTATATTTCCTAAGAGAAAAATCTGAAATTTTAGATAAATTTAAACTCTTGCACTCCAAAATCAAAAACATATTTTGCTCACCTATTTTTCGTATAAGATCTAATCATGGAAAAGAATTTTCAAATGTTTCATTTTATACTTTTTGCAAGAAAAAGGGGATAAACCATGATTTTTCGGTATCAAAATCACATCAACGGAATGGGGTGGCCGAAAAGAAAAATAGGACATTGCTTGATATGGCCCGTGTCATGTTATTTTCAAAACGGATTTCAAAAAGATTTTGGGCTGAAGCTTTGAGCACGGCTTGTCACATTTCAAATAGAGTCTTTCTAAGACCTGGTTTAACAATGACACCCTATGAGATTTTGAATGGGAAGAAACCACATGTACATTACTTCCATGTGTTTGGGTGTGTATGTTTCATTTTAAAAGACTGGGATTACTTAGCTAAGTTTTACTCTAAGAGTGATAAAGGCATTTTTCTTGGATATTCTCAAGACAATCATGCATATCGAGTGTATAATTTAAGCTTGGGAACTATTCAAGAATCTGTGAACATTATTTTTGATGATCTGTTAAGTGTTACAGATAAACCAGGTGATTATCCTCTCATGATACAGATAGAACAACCTCAAAGTGAATTTGACATTAATGTTGGACCAGATGTTGTCATAAGTGCTGGACCAAATGTTGGCCCCAGTGTTACCGCACCTGCGGCAACACCAGAGATAACACCAGAAGTCAGTCCAGTTGCAGAAAATGAAAATAATGAGGACTCTAATAGAGTAGATGATCCCATCAGAAGAGTTCCCATGTTGAAGATTCAAAAGAATCATCCTATATCCCAAGTGATAGGGAGATTAGACGAAGGGATACAAACTAGAGGTAAGGAACCGGTTAATTATCGAGACATGGTAAACCATTCATGTTTTCTTTCTATGCTTGATTCTAAAAATATTTTTTTGAAAGATGAATATTTAATTCAGGTTTTTAACCATAAGAGATTTTCTAACTTGAAGAAGTCTCTTGTTCCGTGTGTTGTTTAATCCCCTTGGATCATCTTTGTTGTTGTATAATATTTTACATTTTATTTACAAAAAAAAAAAAAAAAAAACTTTATTTTTTATGTTTCTGTTTTCAATCTGTCAATGGGTAGTCTTTTCTATCCATTGATGGTGGCACATACTGACCTTTTTGTTATGGTATGTTAACACTCGAGGTAACATCTTTGATAAAACTCACTAACTTTTTGATGAAATCAGAGGCATAAAGGCTAAAAAGGTAAGATAATAGTTCCTTAGTTGCTCGGGGCACGGCGCTCGCTACGACAATGCACTCTTGCCAAAGGGAGATGTTATCTTGTGACTTGTACTAAGTATTAGGAACATGGAGCTCGCAGCTACAGTGTATCCTACTTGAAAGGTACAAATCACCTAAGCATATTTACACTTTATAAGGACTCGGGGCACGGAGCTCGCTACTACGATGCTTCCTTGTAGATAAAGAAGTGTTAATATGTTTAAAAAATGTTTAAATTAAAAACAAGCTTGTTATGTTTGAAATACTTGAAAATAAAGAAAAAGCTTGTTAAGCCTCAATTGCTTATTAAAGAAGCATATATCTGCCTCAAGTGTTTTAAAAATGAGGCTTGCCTTAAAATGTCTTGTTTTAAATTTATCAAGGGATGTTTATCACGAATGATATCTTAAGTGTTACCATCATTGCCATTAACACATTAGTGTGTGCTACATTAGTTTTTTCTTTAATTTTCGAATTTGTTTATTAAATTTTCAAAGTTTGAAAGTCTTTTTATTATTCAAAGAGTTTACAATTTTGAAAAAGTTTTAAACAAATCCTTTTTATTTGAGGTAAAATTTTCAAGTAACTAAATCCCTAAAATCATGGAGTCTATCTTCAATTTTTGAGGGATCGGTTACTTCTTCTTTTTACCCGTTCGTTTTTCTTATTTTTTTATTATTTTCGTTTTATTTATTAAAAAAAAATGTAGGGAGTTGGTTTTGTGTGCTTGTAAATAGGGGGAGTTTAATTAGGATAGTTTAAATGTGAGTAAAAATAGGGGTCTTAGTTAATCTAGATGATAAGAGTTAAGTTTAAATTAATTTCTTCTCCTATTCATATTCCTTAACCTCCTAAAATCATATCCCTATTTACTCTATCTTTCTCTCTCAAACGCACCTATATACTCACTCCTCTTCATCGCTTTTTCTCTATTTCAGCAACCTTCCCAAATTCTCTAAGCCCTTCTCAAAATTCCCAAATCCTACCTCTCAATTTCAATAATGCCTACTCCTTCCCAAAGCCCTAACCAATCCGCACCTCATGAGGAGCCACCGGGTGCTGTCTCAGGTGTTACTTTACCTATGGACATATCTCCCATGGTTTCCAATATCTCTCCATCTATGGCCATGTCCATTGATGATCCTTCCATGGTTGCTACTTCAGTCCAACCTACCCCAACCGTGACTGCCTTTCAACCACCTGTTACCGCCACCAAGAAACCCAAAAGAAAAGCCCCTTCTTCCTCCAAATCCGCTGCTTAACCCTCCAAGAAGACACCATCGGCTTCATTAATTTGATTTCTTCCCAACCAGGGGGAGATGGTGTGCTGGTACTAGTGCAGGTACTAGTGCTGCTACTGATGCTGTTGGTGATGCTGGTACAACTCTGGTACTAGTGCAGGTACTAGTGCTGCTACTGATGCTGTTGGTGATGCTGGTACAACTCGTGCTGCTGAAGATGTTACTAGAGATGCTGGTACTAGTGGATGATGAATAAAAAGAAGAATAAACTTGTTTGAAGGTTTATGTTGCCACAATACTTGGGCAATGGTTTTTCTTGGTACTTTAAAATGGTTTCAAAAATACTTGGGCAATGGTTTTTCTTGGTACTTTAAAATGGTTTCAAAACAATTTTTGTTTTTGGTTGGTTTGATTTTTAAAACAATTCGTATTTTAGTTCTTAATTTAGAACTTTAATACTTTGGTGGTTATGCTTTGGTTTATGACTTGTGGTTTTATGGATTTTAAAGCTTTGATTTACTTTTTGTTTTAAACTACTAATTGTTTTAAACATGGTTCTACTTTACAATTAGTATATTAAGTAAATCTTTGTTGTTTCGGTTAACTCCATGATTAAGGGGGAGTTAATCATTGGTGAATTGCTCTGTTATACTGTTATATGGCTAACTTGTTTTTGCAGGTACCAACACATAGGAGATTGGAAAGAAATCACAAATTAAGGGGGAGATTTTTAGTGCAGACAGAGGTGTTACCTCAGATGTTGCCACTGACAGTCTAAGTGTTGTGACGAAAATACTTTGTAATTTGACCATTCTTTCTAATATAATTTTATACTAATATCCTAATATTATTGTCTAGATGTTGGTCAATATTTCAGGTTATAATAAGGTGGATTTAGGAACTAAATACATGGAGAAAAAATTAAAAGAGAATTATGCATAAATGCCGAAAATTGGAGAAGTTACAAACATATTTAACATGTGTTAAACATGGAAAAACGTGGGAAGACTCATTCAAAGGATTTGTTGCTGATCAAAGAAGAGAGTACAAGCATGCAGAAGCATGGAGTACAAGTGGGCGAAGCTTAGACTTGGGCACAAAGAAATCGGTTGAGAAAATCATGGAAAGTGGACCAAGTCTTTGCACAATTTGTGGAGAAGAAGTTCACACATGATCTCCCACTCTCCTCACACGTTTACAATAGGCCATGGCTGTTTCTTTGTGTAGCCTCCAAGTATTTGTGGCTATATAAAGTGCTTGGATAAAGACATTGAAGACAAGCCAAAAATCAAACACATCCATAGCACAAAGATCAAAGTACTCGTGGCTCCTTTAATATTCTTTCCCCCATACACTCTTTTATCACTCAAATACTTCGGGTTTGAGTGAGTTTTGGTTAGGATAGAATCTTGTACTTTGTTCTTAGTTTGGTTCCATAGAAGTATATCATATTAGTTATAGGGAACCTTTTGACTTTGTATTTGGTACACTTATTAAATATAAAGTTTTCTCCTAAGGGCAATCTCAAGTTATATTTATATAACTTGAGAAAAATATATCTCTTGTTCTATTTAATTTTCCGCTGCAAAACTCTTTTATTTTTGTGTGTGTGTTTTCTGTCCGTCGGGTGTGTTACCTGGGGTGTTACCTAACACTTGAGGTAACATCTATTCTCAGTAAGCTTTTGACAAACACTTTCATGGTCCTTCACACCCTAAGAATAGTATTTCTCACTGGCTTGTGCGTATTCTTCCGACTATCATTGCTTGGGAGGTTTGGGTTGCTCGTAATAAAAGTAGATTTGAAGGAATCTCTATGTGCTCTAACAATATCATTTATAAGGTTCGTGATCAAGTGTCTCATCTTGCTTCGGCCTTCTCTATTAGCTTCGTGAAAATCCCCAGTGAAACTCACTTAGCAGCCTGGTTTCGGCTGAACTATGCTTCTGAAGTTTTTCCTAAAATCAGATTGGTCTCGTGGGTAGCCCCTTCTCCTTCCGTGGTTAAGATTAACACGGATGGAGTGTCCAGGGGCAATCCAGGCCTTGCTTCGGGTGGAGGTATTCTTAGAGACCATAATGGTAATTCGATTCGGGCTTTTGCTAATTTTTATGGTAATGCCTCCAATATGGTGGCAGAGGCTTTGGCAGCTAGAGACGGCCTCCTTATGGCTCATTCTCTCGGATTCTAGAATATTTGGTTAGAGATTGATTCCCAAGTTCTCTTGAAAATTATTCTATTGATCATATTCATCGTCTTATGGAGACTATGACTGTCCAAGTTATTCATGTTCTTCGGGAAGGTAATAGTGTGGCTGATTTCTTGTCTAACATGGCAGCGGATAAAGAAAGGGACCTTCTCTTCCTCAACAATTTTGATTTCCCTCGTCAATGTTTAGGCTTTCTTGCATTAGATAAGGAAAACACCCCTTATATTCGCAGAAAATAGTTATGGCTAGATTCTTGTATAGGCTAATTTCATTTTTTAGTGGCCACCCCCTCTTCTTATGTAAAGGTTCTTATAACATGTGTAAGACCTTCCCTTTAGTTTCCTTTTCCAGGTGGTTGAGGTTGTCATGTTCCCCACCTTGTTTGTAATTTTATGTTCGTTTTAATAAAATCTAGGGAGGTACCGTCCTCCTTTCGCCAAAAAAAAAAAAAAAAAAAGAGATAACACATAAACATGAAGATCGCTACCCTAGTCATAGAGCATTTTATGAATTCTAGTAAGAACATGAAGAACACGTTATGAATCATATGAATATAGGTGTATAAACATAATGAAACTAGCATAAATCAGATCTGAACTAAGAAAACATATAGAATCCTTACCAATCTTGACAAGAACGAAGCCGAATCTTTTCCGCAGATTCGCCGGACCTTCGAGATTGCTAGAAAGGCTTGGAGAGAGAGTTCTGCCGTCAGTATTGGCTGTGGAACTCGGGGAGAGAGTTATTGTTTTTAATTATGAACTGAGGTCACCTATTTATAGGGATTCTGACCCGGAAGGACTGGCCACCCGGCCCATCCTAGACTGGCCGCCCGGCCAAACCAAGTGTTTGGCTCGGTTTCTAATGCTCTGATCAGTTTGGACTCTAGAGAAAACCCTAGATAACGTCAATCTTTGCAGCTCATCCGATCAGGTCGTCAATATCTTCTTATCTGGGCTTTTCGGGAAATCCTGGATAAGTCCTGTGCAACTTGTAAATACCTGGGAGGTCCCTGTGAGATCTAGAATGTCTGATAACTCATTTTCAGGTTGGGTACTAACAAGATGGCGGCGCAGTTAAGAAGACTGAAGTTATTACTTTAATGTTTTAGTTGACTAAGCTAGTGGGATGTACTAGCCGTTATGATTGAAGAACAGTTATGCTTCCACATTATTTTGAATTGTGGTTAGAGGATACTAGCCGTTACATTTGAAAGTTGGATTTGGAATTATGTTTGACGATTGGAATTTCCCTGGTTTTGGGATAGTTATTATTTAAATTAAAGACTACTTATATTATTGGAAAGTTTGGGTCGTTACAGGAACATTCGGCTTTTCTTGCTACGATAATGACCTTATGCATTGAAGACATTAAAGCAGCATATGTTACTCTAGGATTTTCTCTAACTGCTTTCCTAAAAGCGTATGTCATGACATCTTCCATTTGCTTTCCGTTGTGTGAGAAAGCCTGCAGAAGCAAAATTAACAGTATGATTTTCTCTAACTGCTAATATTTCATTAGGATGATCACATAGACATTAATGTTTAGTCAAAGCTCACTTGTGTTGACCAATGTGACCAATACAAACGGGATGGAGTGAGTATTTATTTATTTAGAGAAAATAAAAATAAAGCTGTTGACGGTACACAAAATATATTGTAAATCACCTCTTTTATAACTTTTAAAAGAGCGATTAAATGCGTAACCCTAGTCATAATTCCCCCCTCCGTCAAAACTTTCAAATTTGTTCTTGGCCCAAAATAAATTTTCAAATTTGTTCAGATATTCATTCAAGAATCATTCCAGCTGTTCTGAAATCCAGAGGGCATATTGTTTCATCAAACCCAGGCCCGGCCCTAATGTAAGAAAAGTGAGGCGGCCGCCTAGGGCCACCGGAAATTTAGTCGATTTTAGGGCCTCAAATTTTTAAGTTTAGTACATATAAAAAGGCCCCGAAAAAAAAATAAAAAATAAGCTTGTTGCTCCAGTGGTAATTGTGGTTCTTGAAACTTGCTTCCATATGCGTGTATCCTGGTTCGAATCTAACTTGTGGGATGATTTTTTCCTTTTTTTTTCTCTCTCACCAAGTTGTCCTCTGGGCTTTCATCCCATACTTTGAATTCAAGTTTACTTAGCTAATGTGAACTTCTTCTTCTCCTTCCTTCATTTTTTTCATGAAGTTTGTTTTTCTTTTTGAAATATATTTCTATAAAGTATTTAATAATTAATACAATATATTGAAACATTGTTTTTAAATATTTGCATTTATCACAAAAAAAAAGTGGTGAAATATTTGGTTAAGTCTTTCGTATTTACCATTAAAATTTATTGTATTTTTTTTTATTTTTAGCAATTACCTCAACTCAATCTAATTACAAACACAACCCGCTTAAGTATAAATCAAATTTTTTTATCAATTGTTTAATTTTCATTCTTTGTCTACGGAAGAATGATAACAGGTGGAAAATAGAGATTTGAGAACGTCACACAGTATCTTTGTTTGTACAAAGAATCAAAATGGCCTCAATCGTATAGTTCAGTGGCGGACCCAGGAATTTTTTACAATGGGGCAAAATGGCATAACACATTTAAAGGGGGCAAAAATAAATACTAATGTATTTATTTTTTTAAACAAAGGGGGGCAAAGTCTAAAATATTGCACTAATACTCCAAATTTTCAAAAAAAATACACTAGTAATTTTTTATTTTTTTTAAACAAAGGGGGGCCATTGCCCCCCATAGACATAGGGTAGGTCCGCCCCTGGTATAGTTAATCTAGGGCCCCAAATTTGACAGGACCGGCCCTGATCAAACCCATCACTCTCACCATTGAAATCAGGTTGCGGTAAGCCATGACCTGAAAAGTAGAACACCAATGAGTCCCCTGATTGGCAGTCATTCACAAGCCATCGCAAGGCTGCTTGGATATTACTTTTCGTGGATGATGATTTGACTCAGTTTCTGCAATTCAGGTTGATTGATCAGCCATGTAACAAGACGGATTACACTCTGTTGTGGGTAAAATTTCAAGAAGTGTCTACCTTCGAATCCCTTCAAAGATTGCAACGCCTTGAACGACATGTATATTTTACTTTACTGATTATTCACTATTTCGATAATAATTTTGGTGGTGAACAGCAATTAAGCACATGGGATAAATCATTTTAACCGCAGTCTGAGGCCTTATTGACCACGTCAACCATGTCAAGAGATGAGGCCCGGGTTGATAGGATAGTTGGTTATTTTTAGTATTAGAGTTTTTTGTTATCTAGAAGTGTATAGAAATAAAGACATGGAGGTACACCAAACACACACTGACATACGCCTAGAACTCTTGTAAACCTCCATTGTTCTCAAAAGTTACTGTGATTAATACAACCGTTTGGGGAAGGAAGGTGCTCTTAATCACCTCCCGAGGCTTTGTGCCGGCGAGATTATTATCTCAAGGGCTTTCCTCGTTACATCTTTGAGCCATTCTTTGAATTCTTTAGATTAAACTCCATCCGTCCCTCCTTTATTTTTGATTTCCAATCAAGATCGAACTTCATTGTTTTTTCTACCAAAACAGTTTGGCGCCCACCGAGGGGCCCTGGTTTTAAAAATTTATTGAATTGTCGGTTCGAAATGGCTACTCAACCTATGATATCCGGCATTACCAAGCCAACCAGCCCTACTACTGGCACTAGCACTCAATCTGGGGGCAATGCTCCAAAGGCGTCGGCGGCGCTTTCCAGTGGGTTGCCACCTCCTCCACCGCTGGGGGCAGGTAAGAAGCAACCATCCCCCAGCCCTGATCATGAGCTCAAGAACATGCTGACCCAGATGAAGCACCAGTTGGATCAACAGGGTAAAAGTACATCTTTGATAGCTGAGGCCATGGTAAAGATGCAGAAGGAGCAATAGGCCTTATCTGAAAGGATGGATTCAGTATCTCCTATACGTCCCCGAGTCCTAGATTTTGGTGCTGGCTCTTTGGTGTTCAATGAATTCATTCCTATGAGTTCAACAGTGAATGCACAAACTACATCATCATTGGGACATACGTCTTCTATGATGCCAACATCTGTCGCTCCTACTATCTTCGACCTCACAGGAGAAGGAAACACTTATTCATCCCCTATGCCTAATGTGTCTGAAACACCTCAAGGGGGACCCATCTTCACCAGCAGCACGATTGTAACATCTTCAGCTGGCACTACCCCACCATTTGGTAACTTTAATTATGCAAATTCTTTTGATAATATTGCTCGTACCACTAATCCTTTTGCAGGTAACTATATAGCAAGTCAACTCCAAGAGTTAAGAGATTTGGTGATGAATGTACCTGGTGTCACTCCACCCATCCAACAGGTTTCTCCAACATGTTACAATCAATCACGCTTCATTCCAGCTATAGCACAAATCGACATCCCCAAAGGCTTCAACATCCCAAGTATGAAGTTGTATGACGGAAGCAACGATCCTGAAGAGCATGTCGCACACTATCAGGAGAAGATGGAGATCGTTAGAGTACCTTTGCAGTACAGGGAAGCTTGTTTATGCAAAGGATTTGGCTCAACATTGGTCGGACCTGCATTAAAGTGGTTGATTCGTCAACCACCAAGATCTATTGGTTCATTCGCCCAGCTTGTCAACATGTTCAACAATCAATTCTCCTGTAGCAGACAATTCGAAAAGCTTACTAGTGATCTCTACCGCATTGTTCAGCAACCTAACAAGGCTTTGAAGGATTACGTCAACCGATTTAACAAAGAAATCCTAGAGATACCCAGTCTCGATATGGCGACGGCAACGGAAGGATTTAGAATGGGCCTAAAGAAGGACACACCATTTTACGAAGAGTTGGTGATGAACCCTTGCAAAAAGATGGAAGATGTACACAACAGAGCATTAAGATTCATCAGGCTTGAAGAGGACAAGGTGCAGCAGTCAAAGACCTCCGGAAAATCTTCAGCATATGACAATCCTGACCGGAAGATCGAAACATCTCACCAGAGGAATCACAGATCCAGACCATATCACAGAAACGATCCTGATAAGATCAATTCTGTTGAGGATGAAGATCAAGATGAAACTCACTGTCCAAAAATTTCTAACTATTGTTTTTCTGTTGATATTGCAGGAATCTTGTGTGCAATGAACAATCTTGGAGACAAGGCAAGGTGGCCAAGGAAGAATGACAAACCTACAGGATGGAAGGATAAATCAAAGTGGTGTGCCTACCACGAAGATTTCGGACATCTTACCGAGGACTGCATCGCCTTGCGAAAAGAATTGAGCTACTTGCTTTCCAAAGGCTATCTTAAAGAGCTTCTCAGTTACAGAAAGAACAAAGCAGAAAACAAGGAAGCAGTTCCTGAGAGACCATCTTCTCCCCCACCAGTAACTAAGGTAATTAATATGATTAGTGGTGGTTCTGATATTTGTGGTACTTCTTACTCTGCAGCCAAAAGACATGCCAAAGATTCCAAAGATGAGAAGCCAAGAATTCAGAAGAAGATCCCTAATTCAGACTCTCAAGATGCTGTCACCTTTGAAGAAGAAGATCGTGCAAATGTCCTAGACCCTCATCATGATGCTCTGGTGATTGCATTGCAAATTGCAAACTGCAAGGTGAGAAGAATTTTGGTAGATGGGGGCAGTTCTGTAAATCTTATCACGGTGGAGGCACTGAAAGAGATGAACATCCCAATGGAGAACGTAACCAAGAGGACTTTGGTTCTTGTGGGATTCAGCGGAGAAACCAAGGATACTGTGGGAGAGATTATGCTTCCAGTATATGTGGAAGGTGTTAACTCCATGGAGCGGTTTTGTGTGATAGAATGCGCCACTAGCTACAATGTTATAATGGGAAGGCCCTGGATCCATGCTATGAAGGTTGTACCATCAACTTATCATCAGTGTCTGAAGATGCCTACACCTTGGGGAGTTGTTACAATCTTTAGTGATCAGCAGATGGCCAAGAACTGTTACATGACTTCAATGAAGGCGTCAACATCTCCGAGACAAGCATAGCAATTACAGAAGAAGGCACGTCAGGTATTGGAGGCAAGGGAGCATGATGTGAAAGAAGTATTATTAGACCCCTCAAATCCAGACTTGAAGGTGCTGATAGGACAAGATGTACCAGCTCAATTTGAAGAAGAACTAATGACTCTTTTGAGAGAAAGAGTCAAGAGTTTTGACTGGAAGCATGAAGACATAACAGGAATAAGAAAAGACGTTATAACCCACAAGCTCAACATTGACCCATCTTTTAAGCCAGTTCACCAGAAAAGAAGGAAATTTGCTCAAGAAAGGAACCAGATCATCAAAGATGAAGTTGACAAGTTGTTGAAAGCAAAGATGATCAGAGCAGCAGAATATCCAAAATGGTTGGCTAACGTAGTTGTGGTGGAGAAGAGAGGGGGCAAATGGAGAGTTTGTGTCGACTTCACGGACCTAAATAAAGCCTGCCCAAAAGATCCTTTCCCTTTGCCACACATTGACACCTTGGTTGACGCAACATCGGGACACGAGATCTTGACATTTATGGATGCATCTTCAGGATTTCAGCAGATTCAGATGGAACCGTGTGACCAAGAACACACCGCCTTTATTACACCCTCAGGTATATATTGTTATATTGCTATGCCTTTTGGACTAAGAAATGCAGGTGCAACATATCAGAAGCTGGTCAACATGATGTTCAAAGATAAAATTGGCGATACCATGGAGGTATACATCGATGACATGGTGGTAAAGTCAAAGAAAGAAGAGAATCACGTCCAAGATCTTACAGAAGCATTCAACATCTTAGATGCTTTCAACATGAAGCTGAATCCAACCAAGTGTAATTTTGGAATGAGGTCTGGAATGTTTCTAGGCTATATGGTAACACATAGAGGTATCGAGGCGAGCCCGGAGCAAATCAGAGCTATCATCAACTTGGCATCACCTCGATCTGTTAAAGAAGTGCAAAGATTAACTGGGAAGGTGGCAGCGCTCAACAGATTCATCTTTAAATCTTCTGAAAGATGCAAGCTCTTCTATGACATCTTAAAGAAGAATAGCAAGTTTGAATGGACTCAACAGCATGAGAAAGCCTTCGAAGATCTGAAAGAATACCTATCAACACCACCGCTATTGGTCAAACCTGAAGAAGGTGAGCCACTATATGCATATCTTGCCGTGTCAGAAACAGCAGTAAGTGCAGTCTTGGTTAGAGAGCAGGATGGTGCCCAACATCCCATTTATTATGTAAGTAAGACTCTTCTTGATGCGGAAACCAGGTACTCCCATCTTGAGAAGTTAGTACTAGCTTTAATTACTGCTTCAATCAAGTTAAGACATTATTTTGAAACTCATGTTATATATATTCGTACTAACTATCCCCTAAAGAATGTTATGAGGAAACCAGAAATGTCAGGTAGGATGGCGAAGTGGTCAGTTCAACTAAGCACTTATGATATCAAGTATGAACCAAGAACGGCGATAAAATCACAAGCTCTTGCAGATTTTATGGCGGATTTCAGTACAAGCATGCAACCAGAAGTAGACATAGAAGTCCAGCAACTTCAAGATGGTGATACCATGGCTGAATGGACATTGTACACTGATGGGGCATCAAATATGAGGGGAACAGGTCTTGGAATTGTTCTAAAATTGCCACAAGGGGACATTATACCACAGACTATTAGTTGTGATTTCAAAGCTACCAATAATGAGGCAGAATATGAAGCCCTCATAGTGGGATTAACTGTAGCACTAGATCTCAACATCAAGGTCATCCAGGTATATTGTGATTCATTGTTATTAGTCAATCATTTTAACGGATCTTATGCAGCTAAGAACACAAAGATGACGTCATACTTGGAAGTAGTGAAGACCTTGGCCAGTAAATTCCAAAGGTTTAAGATAGAACAGATTCCCAGGGAAGAGAATTCACAAGCAGATGCTCTAGCCAACCTTGGCTCTGCTTTCAAAAGTCTGACTCAAACCAACATACCAATTATCCATGTCAACATTCCAGCCATAGATAGAATGGAGTTATCTTGCATAGACAAAGACATACAGGAAGCACAAGCTGAACCATCTTGGATCTCCCCAATAGTCAAATATCTTCAAGATGGTACCATCCCGACATAGGAGAAGAATGCAAGAGCATTCAGGGTAAGGAATGCAAGATATTTGTTGATTGATAATGTCTTGTTTAGAAAATATTTTGCAGGGCCTTACTTAAGGTGTTTGGAACCGGAGCAAGCTGTGGCAATCTTAAAAGAGCTTCATGAAGGTCTGGGTGGAAATCATTCAGGGGGCAGGAGTTTGTACACCAAGGCTCTTAGGACGGGGTATTATTGGCCGACCATGCGTCAAGATGCAGCAGAATACTCTAAGAAGTGTGATTCTTGCCAGAGACATGGTGACATCTTGCACCAGCCTGTAGAAATGATGCATCCTATTCTATCCCCTTGGCCCTTCATGACTTGGGGAATGGATATTATTGGGAAATTACCTAAAGCTCCTGGAGGAAAGGTGTTTTTATTAGCAATGACAGATTACTTTTCAAAATGGATTGAAGCTGAGGCCTATGTTCAAGTTCGTGACAAGGAAGTGATATCTTTCATTAAGAAAAATATCTTCAGCAGGTTTGGCATCCCTTCGGAAATAATATGTGACAACGGTTCCCAATTCATAAGCAAGAAGACTCAAGATTTTCTCGTAAGATGGGGAGTTAAGATGGTAACATCTTCCCCAGTGCACCCTCAAGCAAATGGGCAAGCTGAGTCTAGCAACAAGATCATTATTTCCAACCTAAAAAAGAGATTGAATCAAAAGAAGGGGAGATGGGTTGAAGAATTGCCTTTCGTCTTATGGGAAGGACCTTACTTAATAGATGCAGACGTAGGAAAGGGGGCATATTGGTTATCAAACTTGGAAGGTGTGATAATCCCCAGATCGTGGAATGCTATCCATCTTAAAGCATACTTCATGTATGTCTTGAATTTTCAAATTCAAGAAGAACAGGTACGCCTTTAAATTTTTGTTATTTCAATAAGTTATTTTTCATTTGATTTATATTTATCAAGACCATTACTGACTTAAGCATCGGAGGGGTGTTAGCTAAGCTAACACCCAATCCTAACATGTTTTTGTCTTGCAAGGGCAAATCGATCTGAAGTACAAATTTTTTTAAGATGTTATCACCTTAGCATTTTCAGAATGTGATACAGGTATGATTTTGTCTTGCTTCAATTCTGTTTACCTTATCAAAAATTATTTATGTAGAGGTCATTCTAATTAATGAAAGTGATATCAGTTAAGATGTCATAATATTAACATGTTCTCGTTTTTGTAAGAAAGTAAACACTTATTTTGAGAAGACAACAACTTGAGATTGGCCATCTCATCTTACGTTTAAAGGTACTTAGTCCCTTCAAAGGTTTAAAGAAATAACTTTCTTTCGCTTTGAATCAAGGTTGATACACATTCTCCTGGAGCGAAAGATTTCAATAGTAGTTAAGGTGAGGAATGGGCACGTATATTTATATATACGCACCCCCCATTTCCACTTAATTAACGTTGAACATAAGATTTTTTCAATTGGTAATGGCATATTCATGTCATCCAAGGGCCAAAGTGTTTTCGATATTTTCATATCAAACAAAAGTGTTTTAAAGGTTAAAACACCTTACACAAGATCTTTAAAACTTGATATTTCCAATCTAAGCTGACCAAAGTAGAAACCTGCCGAATCCATAGACATGCATCATGTCGTACCAACCCAACATCTGAAAACCTAAAACTACTTGTCCTTGACCCTTATGGGTCATTACAACCAAAATACCATAAAAAGTTCAGAAAAACCAAAAAATTGTCTTACAAACTTTTTCGGGACGCAGCCTATCAAAACCATTGTCCAAAACAAACATTGTTCAAAAACCAACTTTGCTCAAAATTACCTTCAAACATCCAATTTTTCTTGACCATCTTTCTGATCTTCCTCCATGGACAATACGACAGTTGAGGAGACTTCACCGGCATCAACAGTCTCACCATTCAGCCTCCTCAAGATATTCTTATCTTTCTCTAGATCCCAATCATCATGCTTTCCATCTTGAAATTCTTGAATCATTCTTATTTTGATCTCCACCATCCTTCTTGCCACTGACTTGGTAAGAGCAGTCTTTATCTCCTCTATCTCAAGGATATTAGCATCCTGGATAGACGTAATCCCTTGCTTAAGATCAGCAACTTCCTTAGTCAATTCATCATTTTTCTTTTCAAAAACTTCCTTGTCCATTTCCCACTTGACTTTATCTTCTCTAGCTTCTTTTTTAACTCGAATCACATCATTCTTCAATTTCTTATTTGCATCACTTAACGACTCAACTTGAGTCTCCACAGAACCAAAAGCCTATACAAAACCAAGAGAGTTTATTAAAGCGATGGATAAAAAGTTTTGTAACAAACTGACAACTTACGGTTACACTTACACTTGAAGCCAGAGCCAAAAACTTCTTCTTAACCCCCTCTACAGACAGGTTCCCAAAAGCTTCAATTTCTACCAAATCCTTCACTTCGTCAACTGTTTTCCTTTTATTCAATCTTGAGCTCACAGTAGTTGCATCTTGGGGCTCTATCTTTAGGGCAACAGCAGGTTTATCCAGTGGTTGGGTAGTGAGATCTCCAAGTAAGTTCTCCATATCATCGAAGGAAATCTCCATGGATGGCTTTGAAACTGCAAAGCAAAGTTAGAATCCATAAGCTTATACAAGAACAAAAATCAAAATGACAAGCTATACCTGTGGACATGTTATCCTCTTCACGAAGATCAATTACTACTCTGTTTTTGAAACTCCGCTCCTCCTCAGAAAGACGGAAAAACAGAGCAATTTTAGACTCTGAGTCAGCTTTTGGAGGAAATAAATCTTCCCACTTGATCTCTGCAAAGAAGAAGAAGAGTATATCAATTTATAGGAGAAACCAACTTAAACTAAGGAACATTCAAAACCTTACTTTTCCTATTCCACTCTTTGACTAGGTTCTCACCACCTTCCAGTGAAGCCCTCTCAACAAAGAAAAATTTTCCTCTCCACCCTCTATCACTTACAGACGATTTGGGGACCATCAAACCCTTTTTTGACCTTTTCTTAAAGACAAACCTTTTTGACCCAAAAGACTGCAGTTCATAGCAAATAGCCATCTCATTCAAGCCTATATTTAAACCATGTTCTCGGTTCACTCTCAAAATAACATCAAAAACTCTCCAAGTCATGGGCATCATTTGAACATAAGCAAGTCATGTTTTTTCAAAAAACTCAGAAACCAAAGGAGGAAAAGGAAAACTAAACCCTAGAACAAAGGGATACTCGTAGAAGCAAATCCAAGCATCGGAAACAGAATCGGCTTTCAAAGATACGTCAAAGGGTCGGAAGACAGTTTGATTTAGGAAAAACTTACGACTTTGCAAAGAAGAAATCATGCTATTGTTGAAAACACAGATCTCATCATCAGGTTTTGCGAGTAAACCTTCTGAAACGAAGACATCAGAAAGGATTTTTGAAGTACCAATTTTGCAAGAGGGAGAGGTTTTCTTCATTTTTCTGATGAAAAGATTTTTACAGAGAAAGAAAGAAGAAATTGTAGAGATTAGAGAAGGGGAATACCTTAGGAAGCACCGCCTGGAATGATGAAGAGGGTGGAAATCCTAAGGGTTTTTATGATCTTAGGGGTCTCGACTCCTCTTCTCCCAAGGCGTAATCAAGTAATGCATTGGGTCAAATTGCCGGTTAATTAAACTGTCCCATCACAACACGTCTTTCCAGAAAACTTATCTTCTCCGTATTATCCTGCTAAGACAAGTTTGGGGGCAATTGTTGTGGGTAAAATTTCAAGAAGTGTCTACCTTCGACTCCCTTCAAAGATTGCAACGCCTTGAACGACAGGTATATTTTACATTACTGATTATTCACTATTTCGATAATAATTTTGCAGGTGGTGAACAGCAATTAAGCACATGGGATAAATCATTTTAACAGCCGTCTGAGGCCTTATTGACCACGTTAACCATGTCAAGAGATGAGGCCCGGGTTGATAGGATAGTTGGTTATTTTTAGTATTAGAGTTTTTTGTTATCTAGAAGTGTATATAAATAAAGACATGGAGGTACACCAAACACACACTGACATACGCCTAGAACTCTTGTAAACCTCCATTGTTCTCAAAAGTTACTGTGATTAATACAACTGTTTGGGGAAGGAAGGTGCTCTTAATCACCTCCCGGGGTTTTGTGCCGGCGAGATTATTATCTCAAGGGCTTTCCTCGTTACATCTTTGAGCCATTCTTTCAATTCTTTAGATTAAACTCCATCCGTCCCTCCTTTATTTTTGATTTCCAATCAAGATCAAACTTCATTGTTTTTTCTACCAAAACACACTCAAAACAATTAATTAAAATTTTAATAGGTTATTCCTCCTTAAGCTGCATTATCTATGCCAAAACTTTAGGACACATACTTCTGCTGAGAACGAGCATTGACTAAATCAACAAAATGTGTAACTTGTTTGAAAATAACTTTCGAGTAGGGCTGACGTGGTTGGTATACCAACTGTTTTTTCCATGTACCAACCAAGATGAAGTTGGTACACTAAAATGGGTACTAGTACCAACTGCCCAAAGTCGGTAGACCAACTTATTTGGTACCTAAACTTTCAAATTTTAAATATCAATGAGCTATATGGATTACTAAATGGGTTCATCCTGTGTAAATAGTATTTACGCAAAAAAATGTGGAAACATATAGGGTACATGTGCACCCGATACCACTAAAGTCGGTCTGTTTGGTACCTAAACTTTCAAATTTTGCCACTTTGCACCCCAGCCCTAATGAATGTTAGAAAATTTAACAGAATAGGTAACTAATGGAGTAGTTTGTAATTCTTATTAGTTTTTAAGGGTCAAAATGCAAAGTTTTAAATATTAAGCACTAAAAATTTATTTCTTTTTTTCCAAATAATTAACATTATCTTAAATTAAATCTTAAATAATTAATATTTCTTGAAAATAATACTATTTTTTATTCAAAAATATTTTATTTTAAAAATTAAATTTATTTTTTTAAAATTAAAGTAAAAATTTAGTACATTTTTTTAAAATTTTTTAAATAAAAATATTTAAAAAATATATATTTTTTTATAACAAAAAACCTTGTAATGTTTTATTTATATTTTTTAAAAATATAAAATAAAAATTTTAAATCGTAATTTTTGTAAGAATTTTATTTTTAAAAAATTAAAACATTCGTTTTTTATATTTTTAAAATTTATTTTACTATAGAAAAATATTGTAATTTTTTTTTAGAAAAATGTACAATATTATTTTAAAAAATAAATATCAATAAAAATACCCAATTTAAAAATAAAATATTAATTATTTAAGATAATGTGAATATATGATATTACGGACATTATTTTAGCAAATTTAAGATAATGTTAATTATTTTGGAACAAGAAATAAATTTTTAGTAATTTATATTTGAAACTTTGTATTTAACGCTTAAAAACTAATAATCATTACAAGCTAGTCCATTCATTACCTATTCTGTTAAATTTTCTAACATTCGTTAGGGTTGGGGTGCAAAGTGGGAAAATTTGAAAGTTTTGGTACCAAACATACCGACTTTTCAAATGGGGGTGCAGAGTGGGAATCTGTGGATACTTTGGGGGCTAAACGTATTTTGGCCTATTTTTTTATTTAATGGAACTCACTTTTTAAAGTCACAAAAATCACTACAAGAAAAAGCACATTCTACGATGGTCGTATGCGATGGCTGTCGCGTCCATCACATAATATTGCATTTATGTGATGACTAAAGCCATCGTAGATTGAGTCCATCGTCTCTTTAATTTTGGTTCCTTGCCGCGTCTCTTAAAATTTGGCGGCCTCCGGAAAAGAAATAGGCGGGAGACATATTAGTATAAACGATTGCTATAATAAAAATGTGACGGCAATAGCAATCGTGTATAATAAATAGATATAATTTCTAATTTAAATAGTAAATTTTATGTTTATTTATAAATCACGATTAATTTACAATCGCCTAAGGAGATTTTTTTTTTCATTAATTTTTTTTTAAGTCATTAAACCTTTAGGAATCAGACATTGAATCCTAAACCTAAAATAATAGCATCACACTTCTCGTTCTCTCTCTTCCTTCAAAACCCGTCTTCCCCTTTTCTCTCTAACCGGCGGTGCCTTCCTCTCTCTACGATCGGCGATGGTCGTCTTCTAAAATCCGTTCTTCTGCAAATCCCGCTGCAAGCCCAAGAAGGTATATCCTCTTTCTTCTTCTTTGATTGATTCTGTGACTCTCTCTCTCTCTCTCTCTCTCTCTCTCTCTCTCTCTCCATGCTATCAAGAACGCGGAAGATGAAGTCCTTGCTTGTGAGAATCAGCGTCAACAAATGAATAATGAAGAATCAAGGGCAGCCCTACATCTTGCTCAAGCTCATCTCCTTCAGAAACTGAATATGGAAGAAGATCTATGGGCTCAAAAGGCTAATTTAAAATGGATTAAATAAGGGGATCGAAATACGAGGTTTTTTCATGCTACGGTTAAGAAGAAGAGGCAACGTCTTTTCATTCACAGAATTCGGAATAGACATGGGGAATGGCTCACGGACAAGAATGACATCAAAAAGGAGGCTGTGAGATTCTACTCAGATCAGCTCCAAGGTCAATGTGAAATCCAATCAAATGAATATTTATTTCTGATTCCGAGGCTTATTAATGATGATGATAACCTTATGCTTACGGCTACTCCCACCTTGGATGATGTTCATGATATTGTCTTTGGTATGAATGGTCAAAGTGCTGCTGGTCCGGATGGGTTTACGGGGGCCTTTTATAAAGGTTGTTGGGACATTATCAAGGTGGATTTATGCCGAGCCATTGGGGACTTCTTTATGGGCTTCTCCATGCCGAGAAGTTGGACTAGTACGTTGATCGTCACTATCCCGAAGGTTGATTCTCCTACTTCCTTCTCTGATCTTAGGCCAATTAACCTGTGTAACTTTTGCAATAATGTGGTGACGAAGCTCCTTACACATCGTCTTGCTCCTATTCTTCCTCGCATTATCTCCCCCCAACAAAGTCGTTTTGTTCAAGGGAGAGTTATTCATGAGAATGTTCTTTTGGCTCAAGAAATTATGCAGTCTATTAATAAAAAAGTCTGGGGTTCCAATGTTGCCTTGAAGCTGGATATGGCTAAAGCGTATGATAGATTATCTTGGTTTGGGCTCATTAAAGTCATGCGGCAATTTGGGTTTAGTGAAATGTGGAATGATATGATTTACCGTTGCATATCTAATAGCTGGTTTTCTGTTCTGATTAATGGGGAAAGCTGTGATTTTTTCCCATCTTCTCGCGGACTGAGAAAAGGGGATCCTTTATCTCCATGCCTTTTCATTATTGCAGCAGAGATGATGAGTAGAGGTTTGAATCATCTTCATTCTGTTTATACACAATATAGGTATCGTATTCATATAAATACTCCTATGGTTTCTCATTTGGCATATGCTGATGATGTTATTATCTTCTGCAACGGGTCCAAAGCATCTCTTGAATGTCACATGAAATATCTTGATTGGTACCAAAGATTTTCGGGGCAGCTTGTTAACATTCAAAAATCTGGCTTTATCAATGGGAACAATAGAGATCGAGATGATGTTATTGCAGCCATCATGGGTTTTGTCAAACAAAATCTCCCTCTTCTTTACTTGGGATGCCCTCTATATACGGGTAGGAAAAAGATTAGCATTTTCAGTCCTCTCATTCGTAAAATGGAGGCTCGGCTAGCTTCATGGAAAGGTAAACTCTTGTCTTTTGGTGCGAAGCTTACTTTGATTCAATCTTGCTTAGCTGCGATCCCACTTTATTATCTATCCCTTATGATCCTCCTAAAGGAGTTATCCGGGCTCTAGAGAATATTATTGTAAGGTTCTTTTGGAGCAGTAAGGAGGGT
This sequence comes from Campanula takesimana, assembly GCA_026119855.1. Classification (NCBI taxonomy): domain Eukaryota; kingdom Viridiplantae; phylum Streptophyta; class Magnoliopsida; order Asterales; family Campanulaceae; genus Campanula; species Campanula takesimana. Next base: position 235,808 of record JAOWBW010001400.1, read on the forward strand.
AATAAAAAATGCCATTGGCTCGCATGGGACAAGATGAGTCATCCTGTCGAAGAAGGTGGTTTGGGTTTACGCAAGTTTGAGGATATTTCTCTTGATTTTGCTATGAAGCTTTGGTGGCATCTTCGGACTATGGATTCTCTATGGAGCAGTTTAATGCTTGCAAAATATTGCTGGAATATTCACCGCATGGATGCTACTTTAACTTCTTATTCATCCCACACTTGGAAAAGAATGATCAAGGCCAAACCTTTTGTTGAAGAGAATATGGCTTGGCGTATTGGAAGAGGTGAGATTTCTATTCATGAAAAATGGGTTGATGACCCTATGGGGGACGTCCCCTTTGCGCATGCCTAGGTATTCTCCTTATTTGAAAATGGTCAGCCCCGTATTCACCACATTCGGAATATCTATGGAGATCATCTTTTGAATCTAATCCAACGCAACTCTATTTCCCTCTCTGCCCACCCGGATATTCCTGTTTGGTTACCTTCCTCATCGGGACATTTTTCTGTGAGCTCCGCATGGCAAGAATGTAGAACTCATTAGGTGCGGTCAGCCATCTTTGGATTTTGCTGGAACAAATTTATTCCAAAGAAGATATCGGCGTTCTTATGGCGTGCTTTGCATGGTGGCCTGCCAACGGATAACAAGGTCAAAACTAAGGGTATCTCTTTTGCATCTAAATGTGAGTGTTGTCCAGCTGCTAGTGAGGATTCTATTGATCATATCCTTGTTCATAGCTGTTGTGCTATTTATGTTTGGGATCATTTCAGTGACCTTTGTGGTATTCGGACCTCTTTGGGCAGCCTAAATCAAGCTCTTATTTGCTGGTGGCATGGTCCCTCTCACCCCCATTCCCCCATCTCTGAATGGCTATCTAATCTCCTTCCTGCTCTTATTGTGTGGGAAATTTGGGTTGCTCGCAATAAAAGCAGATTTGAAGGGATGAAAATGTGTTCCAGCAGCATAATTCATAAGGTACGATTGTATACTTCTAATATTGCTACATCTTTTAATCTGGCATTCCCAAGAACATTTGGCGATACTCATTTCTTTGATGCCTTAAAATTGAGCCCTTCTCCCCATTCCCAATGCAAAATCAGATTGGTTACATGGGAGCCTCCTTGTATTGGTTGGGTTAAAATCAACACTGATGGTGTTTCTCGAGGTAATCCGGGTCTTGCCTCAGGAGGGGGTATTCTTCGTGACCATCATGGGGATTTCATATATGGTTTCTCTAATTTTTATGGATTTCAGTCTAACATGTTTGCCGAGGCTTGTGCTGCTAAAGATGGCCTTCTCTTAGCTCAAAACCGTGGATTTCATCGGGTTTGGTTGGAATTAGATTCACAAGTCTTAGTTCGTATCATCATTAAAGATTATCATATTCCTTGGACTGTTTGGTACATCATTGCTCATATTCATCGCCTTTTGGAACAAATGGAAGTCCGGGTTACTCATATCTTGAGAGAAGGCAATGGTGTTGAAGATTCGTTAGCTAATGTGGCTGCAAATGAAGAAAGAAACTCTGAAATCACCTCCTTTCATGATCTCCCACATCTTTGCAAGGGATATTTTGCTCTTGACAAAGCACAGCTCCCTTACACTTGGTTATCTTAGTTTATTGGCTAGATTTTTAATGGCTAGATATTTGTATAGGTTGCTCTCTTTATTTAGTAGTCACCCTTCCCTTTATTGTAGAGGACCTTACAGTTTGTGTAAGGCCTACTCCCATAGTTTTTATTTTCAGGTGGTTAAGGCCGTCAAGTCCCCCACCTCGTTTGTAATCTCCTTTTTTCATATTAATAAAATCTAGGGAGTACCGTCTCCTTTCGCCAAAAAAAAAAAAAAAAACTCCATGCTATCAAGTCTAAATTCTAGGTAAAATTTTTAATTTTACATGGTCTAGATCCCTCCCTCCATCTGATTTTGTCTTTGTTCCCAATTTTTACATGCCCTAAATCCTTTTCTCTTTCTGATTTTGTAGCTAGGGTTTTTGTTGCTTTGTTTTGAGTTAATTAATCCCGTTCTTTTCTTTTTGGACTGCATTGATGCTTCATTCCATGTTTCTTGATTATGTAACATATTTATAGTGATAAAAGAGAAAGTTGTTTAGGTTCATCTAGTAATTTCTTAATGGGTGTATGACACTGGCTGACTAAATTTTAGTTTTTTCCCAATTACTTTTTTTTTCTATTTGGGCAGACACCGAAACTGATTTTATAAATTGTGTGCTATAATTATAAATCATTAAGAAATCTTAATTTATAACATGCTTAAAGATGTTTTGATAGGATTAATTGGTTTTGCAGGAGAAATGTCTCATAATCAAAATTGGATGTATAGGCATGATTGTGATAATGATAGCTATGTGAATTTTTTTATAAAAGGAGTTGAAGAGTTTCTTGACTTTGCTTTTTCGCACCCAGATTGTATGGCTCATGGCAAGATACGATGTCCATCAAGTAAATGTGATTTGAGACGGACGGAGTACTATAAATTAATAAGTGATACTTGTTAAACTTGTAAATTGAATATGCATAATATGTATACCGGATATATATGCTTCCTTTTCAAAATACATGATCCTCTGATTCTTGCGATTAACAAGAAAGAAAATGAACAATTACTTAGATCTTTCAGATTGTAATAGTGAATATTTATTTTGAATTGTGTGTATACCTGCCCTGCCCTGCCCTGCCCTGCCCTGCCCTGCCCTGCCGTCTCAAAACAGAATACCCATTTCATTTTAGGAACGAGAATTAAGCAAAGATGCTGAAAAAGTAGGTGGTGTGAATGGGAAAGAGAAAGAAAGTGGGGTAAAAAATAGTAAGTGCATAATGGAGTATACTCTATACATATCTATAAATATGTGTGTATTTATTTGATTAAGCTACTTTTGTATATATTTATATTATGCTGTACTTTTTAATCCCCTTTGCCCTATTCAGTCGTGATTTGGTTCCGATATATATTTGTATATCATAGTTTTTTTTAATTTAATTGCATTCAAGATTCTCATCTCACTGTTGCTTTGTTTGAGCTTAATTAGACTGGAGAAGCTTAATTCCTCCAGTGCAAATTGTTCGTGCTGCCCCTGCTCCTCAACAACTGCGTGCTGCTCCTGTTGTTCCTCCAGTACAAAATGCCCCTATTATTCCTCATGTGCAAAATGAACCTCCAATACAAAATGCCCTTATTATTCCTCCTGTGCAAAATGTACCTCCAGTGCAAAATGTCCCTGAAGCGCACGTAAATCGACCGAGAAAAACTTGTGGTGTAACCAAGGGTGTAAAGGCACCTAAAGCTGGTCAAGAAAAGGTTTTAGTTACTGTTCTCAAGCGCGCGTAAGTCCTATTGAATGAATAACTTGATTCCCCAATTTCTTATTTGGATTCACATACACACAGGGCACATATGATTGATTATGGGTTTTTAGTTTTTATTTCTGGAAATAGATCACGATACCAGTTTTTTTTTTTTTTTTTTTTTTTTTTTTTTTTTTTTTCAAAGCAAAATTATAGTTAAACTAGTTGAAAATAATCAAGAATTGGGATTGTTATTCTCAGTGGCAGGTTTAAACCAAGCCTATGTTTGTTAGTTGTAGTCTTGTAGATATATCATGTTTAAAGCTCAATATATATAACTACCTCTGTCCCAACTCAGTATGCACACTTTGACTTTTTTAGTCAAATCAATTGATATTTTTAGTACATTATATCATGTTTAACGCTCTGTTCTTTTAGATTACAACCGTCTAAGGCAACTTCAAAGATTGGCCCTATCTTTAGAAGAAGCTGTAATGAAGTCAGAACACATTGGTGGCAATGGAAGGTAGAGGATGACTTATTAGATCTTGTGTGGGCAGAATATTTGGTAACATTTCATTTCATTCATAACTTCTTCTTTTTTTATAGAATAAAAATAACATGGCTTGAAGATATTTGTTTCTTTGTAGAAATACTTTAGGTTTGTTTCACCTAGTGAAGAAACTAGAGGGAGAAGAGTTTGGGAGTATATAGCTGCTCAAAACTATCCAAAATACCTTCATGGGTGGAAGAGAAACGCAATTAAGGCCCATGGATCTATACAGGCTGCGAGGGACAACACACGTAAATGGACAATCGATATAGTATGGCATGGATTACGTGACTACTGGATGAGTCCTGCCTTTTTAGCATCAAGTTTGAAGCACAAACTAAACCGATCATCAAAAAAAATATTCCGCATACATCACGCAGGATACCTTATGAGCAAGTTGACTTGCAGTTGGTAAGTAAATATTATTTTATAATTTTTTTTATTAATTTTGAGGTGGGACTGATGGAGTATATTTTGTAGTGGTACTTTGGGAATTTCATTATTATTTTTATCAACATAGAGTATGATAGCTTGGGCCGTCCTCCGACTCAAATCGAAAGGTTTACTGAAACTCACACCAGAAAGAGGAAAAGCAATGACAATGATGAGATGATATGGGTTACTAAAGAGGTTGAACAACTTGAGGTACAATTCAAACTTTATTTATATTTTTTTTCCTGTTTTTAAGGAGTAGGAAAATAATTTTGGGATGGAGGGAGTATTTTTTGAAGTTTAAAATGGGACGGAGGGAGTATACAGTAATCTTTACCCTGATTAGTGCCTTGCAGCTTTTCTAGAGAGAGCTTAATAATACGGGACAGAAGGAGTATTTTACTTGTGCAGCTGAAACTCACTTATGTTGTCCTGAGTATGCTGAACTTTACCCTGATTAGTGAACTTTACCCTGATTAGTGCCTTTACCCTGATTAGTGCCTTGCAGCAATGTTGAATGTGGTTGATGTTTACAGGCTTTTAAGTATTGTCTTTCATAATAATTTTTTGGATTATGAAACATGTTGCATTTTAAGAAGTAGGGAAATCATTTTGGGACGGAAGGAGTATTTTACTTGTGCAGCTGAAACTCACTTCTGTTGTCCTGAGTATGCTGAACTTTACCCTGATTAGTGCCTTTACCCTGATTAGTGCCTTGCAGCAATGTTGAATGTGGTTGATGTTTACATGCTGAACTTTGTCCTGGGTATGCATTATACACTTGTACTTAATGTGAGTGTCCTTAATATACTTAAGTCAGGCAATGTTCTTAATTTGAGTGTCCTCATTGTTTTGGATGTGCCTTTGGCAATTCTCGCCACTGGTATACAACGTATGTAATGTCCAGGTAGTGCATAGTACAAGAACCTGTTATTGAAAAAAATATTCATTTTGGGACAGAAGAAGTATGAAATCTATAGTTAATAATTTTTCTCATTGAAAAAAGTAAATTCTTTTTGGGACAGAAGAAATATGAATTTTGTAGTTAATAATTTTTTTCATTGAAAATTATTTTGAGTTGTTTAGTTGTATGAACTGTGTAAAACAATTTACATAGCCTGCATTTTTGTGGATAGTTGTATTATTGAGTTGATTTATTATATGAGATTTGATATGTATACTTTCTCTGTTAATATTTGTAGGAGGTCTATGCAAAAGAATTACGCCAAGCAAATGGTTTGGACTCAACTATTCATGTCAATGCAATTCTTCACCCCGGATGTGAAGCCGTTTTAGATCCTGGTTGTAAAACGTGAGCAGCAACAGTTGGTGGCGTTAAAAAAGGCACGTTGTTTGGTCGGCCAAGGGAGAAGTGGCAAAAACGATCGAGTAGCGCTTCTTCCGTTGATTACGCTGCATATGCTGACTCACAATCTGCGTGGGACGAGATGCTGAAGATGAAAAAAAATGGAGGACCAAACAACTTATTATACAAACATGTTTACAACTTTGGGTCCTATCTTGGCAGAATTGACTGAGAGATGTGGGATGGCTCCGTTTGCATTCCCCCCTTTTCCAACTGACTCCACACCTATTTCTGACGGTGGCTCGAATATTCCAACAGATGGATCTCCTTTAGATGATGGAGGTGACGGCGATGATATGCTAGCTATGTGAGAAGCAAAAATATTTTGGTTCTAGACTTTTATGATTAATATCCAAATATGCATATTTTTGGACATGTTTGTATGCTTGGTTTACTTTTGGACTTGGATCTGCTAAGTTTATGCATACTTTAAGACATGTTTAGGTGTTTGTTTTATTTTGTAATGTTACAAATCCAGATGCTTGTTTATGCGTATTTTAGGACGGTTTAAATTTTATATAATGGCAGTTTGGGTTTGTCCAGTTTACCATTTTTATTTATATTTCTAAAATATGCAGTGTTAAAAATTACTCAAGTCAGGGAGGGGTGCAGATTTGAAATGAAAAAATGTTGACCTAGTCATATGCGATGTGACACGCCCCCAAGCCCCGGGATTCCCTAATAGAACCTCGGTCCTGGTGCGCGTATCTAACAAGAAACGAGAAACTGAATGACATCTGCTTATATCAAACTGACATCATATATATACTCAAGAGGAACGAGCTAAGATAGCTCACAACGAGTTCTATACCAAGAAATTTAAACCAAATGTGGTTATACACAGCGGAAAACATGCCTAGCACATAAGCTGGCATTACAAGAACTATACAAGTCTACCTAATATACTGGGTCTAAACAACTAATACAAAATCTTCCTCACCAAATACTGGAAAGGATAACAATCCCCAACAAGAACAACCTGCCATGTAGGCCCCTGCTAAGTCGAGCCTCACAACGTATTACCACTTGCTTTCCTGGGGGGGAAACAAATAAACAAGGAACGGGGTGAGATAAATCTCAGTAAGTTACTAGATACAAGTACATAGCATGTTATCATGTAATCATGCAAATCAAGAAAATATCAAGTAATCATTCTCAAGATGTCATCAAGTAACAAGTATATGAGAGGCTAAGCCAACTCATCAAGTAACTAGCACATAAGGCTAAACTATCACGTTACAAAGGATATTCCAACCTTATTCCTCCCAAGTAAACCATTGTTGTCGTTGCTTATTGCAGTTGACAAATCACGATCAATCAAGTTGCTGCTGTGCAGTACACAAGAGGACCCGGTAACCAGTGTCACACTCGAGAACAAGATTCAAGACAAGAGGTATAGCAGTCACTTTATCAGGCGTATTGCTCTAACAAAGGAGGCTATATGCCCATACTATGATCGGTAGTAAGGGGTCAAGCGCAGATACATAGATCCCCGATTATCACTTAACGCGAATGATCGGTAGTAAGGGGTCAAGCGCAGATACATAGATCCCCGATTATCACTTAACCCCAACACTCGCGATAAGCGTGAACCTATATATCTCCGAACACGCACGGACCAGCTGGACTCACACAAGAATGCACAAGTAGTATTTACTTGAACTACAAGAGTAGAACTAAGTCCAAAAGTAGTGGACTAGCTCTTCGTGAACCAAGTAATCATGTGCTTACTATTTTATTTTATTTTTGGCGAAAGGAGACGGTACTCCCTAGATTTTATTAATATGGAAAAAGGAGATTACAAACGAGGTGGGGGACTTGACGGCCTTAACCACCTGAAAATAAAAACTACGGGAGGAGGCCTTACACAAACTGTAATCATGTGCTCACTAAATACAAGTACACGTATGCAATATTTGCGAATCCCAATCAGTATAACAATGGCACATAATGTGTCCACGTAACACAATCAATCCAAGTTAGAGTCTATTAATAACAGACCCCAAACAAGTAGTAGGGTACATCATTCTATGTCACTTTGTTATATGCCATATTTGCATGTACATATTCATATAATCTTTAACACACTAATGTGTCTATCACGATACCCTTACTTCCAAGTAGAGCCCAATATCTTAGACTCTAAGCACGTAGTCGAATAGGTCGTATTGTACCTATTCACAATCATATCTCGCGTATATGTCTCGTTAATAATCGAATATATTTTCCAACACATATTGTGTTCTATAATCATTGTTTTATGAATTATCATCATATTACACTAGTCCCTATTTCTTTAGGAACCTATCTCAGGAATAGGATATCTTCTTTATACTTTATATACTTCATTGAGTATATGCACGATTAAAACCAATTACTAGCACATTAGTGCTTGTTCATAGCACTTTCAATATACACGTATTAGATTCGAGTATGTAGTAGAGTTGTTCATTCTCTATAGTTCCACATTCCAATTCTTTGGTTATTAATACCAAGTATCAAGTAGTCAACAAGCCACATTCTATCAAGTAGTTATGTGCAAGATTTGCACATACACATCAAGGATAGTTCAAACACGTTATTGCTTGTTCATAGCACTTTCAAGTTCATTACCATACACATGTATTGGTTTCAAGTCATGTACAAGAGTTCTTCCTTTTATATTCAAGTTCACCCTCCAATTCTTTAAATGTTCAAGCTAAGGATCTTGTCCTGATACTTTTAGAGTTCTATAACACTTACAAGATTACTACCATACACATGTATTGGTTTCAAGTCATGTACAAGATTTTATCATCTTACATTCAAGTTCTCAATCCAATTCTTTGGATGTTCAAGACATGTACAAGAATTAACTATCTTATACTCAAGTTATTATTCCAATCTTTGGATATTCAAGTCATGTACAAGATTTAATTATCTTATACTTCAAGTTCAAGCTAACTAGATGAGTTATACATCTCATACTTACAAGTTCTTAATCCTATACTTTGGATGTTCAAGCTCAAGACATTGTTCTAGTTCCCCTAAGGCACACAAACATTGGTTTCAAGACACATATAACACATTAGTGTTTGTTCATAGCACTTTCAAGACAATTAAAAGAGTTCTTACTCTTAGGCTCAAGTTCTCATTTTAATTCTATGAGTACTCATGTTCAAGATCAAGTTCTAATGCTCCAAAAGGTACATATACACTTGCTAGGACATCTTATACTAAGGCTCTATGCCTTAGGAGGGGTAAGGTTTCATTTTACTTGAGTTTAAACCACTTTTGTGAAACAGGGGACTTGGGCGGTCGCCCACTCCCCACCTGGGCGGTCGCCCAGACTAGACTTTTGGAACCAAAAACCCTGGTAAAATGGGCGGTCGCCCATAGGACCGGGCGGGCGCTCGGGGTCACGCGGGCGGGCACCTGGTACAAATTTCAGCAAATGTTCATTTCTTCTCAGGCTTATAAATTCTCCATCCCAAGCGTAGGAGTATACTTTTACTAATACTTAGGCAATACCCAGGACATACAAACAAGTTCAAAACATTACTTTCAAGTTTATTTCATTCTTTTTACCGTCCCACAAATAATAGAATAATTTTCTTTTATTCCATTTAAATATTTCACCGTCCCAAAAGTATAAGTATAATTTTCTAATATACTAATATACTCATTTAGGGATACTTTCATTCATTTCACCGTCCCACAAGTATAAGTATAATTTTTCTAATATACTTGTATAAACATTTAATCAAGCTAATATTTCACCGTCCCACGAATAGGAGTATAATTACTAACACTTCAATAACACTCAGGAGTATAATTTTGTTCCATTTCCAAGTAGGAGTATAATTTTGTTCCCTTCTCTTTACACAGTACAAGAATACTCCCTTTGTCCCAAATTTACAAGTATCACAAAATTCAACCAAATCACGAATTTAACAAGTACAAGTACCAAGAATAACATATATGCATGTTATTACAAGCAAGGGGGAGCTAGTGACTTACCTACTCCGAAATCAAATTCACCCAAACTAATTTCTGTTCGGCAGGAAATACTCTATTCATCGCCCTGATCATTTATGCGGAGTCGGATTTTCGGACAGAGGCATAATTAAGCAAGAGAGATCGAGAATAGGGTAAACCCTAACTTTCTTTATGAGACAGAGAGAAAGAACGAGAGAATTTAGAATCCTCTGAGGAAGGAAGAGGCAAACACAAGATTTACATGGCAAGTTTCAAGAAATTATAATTAGGCCCCTCAAGTTCCACTTTGAGCAATTAAGCCCCTAAACTTTATATTTTCACAAATGACCCTAATGTTTCAACTTGAACACTTAGGTCCTAAACTTGCTCAATTAGTTAAATAGTTAACTTAATTAAAATAGCATATAAATATGCAAGTCAAGAATTTAACAGGAATTAGGACGGGCGTTACACGATGGCTATTGCAATCGTCATAGGAAGATAGGTACAATCAGGACGTCGTGAAAATCTAGTTTTCTTGTAGTGAATTGTCCACTTACTATTCTCTACCCCACATTCTCTCTCTTTCCCCAGTTTTCATACTCATAAAACTTATCTACGATTAATATTTTTAAACATATACCCCTCCGTCCCGTTACAAACGACCCATTTCATTTTAGGAACGGGAAAAGTAAACGTGTTTTAAAAGTATGTGTTGTAATTAAAGAGGAGAGAGAAAGTGGGGTAAGGATTAGTAATGGGAAAGTTGTTGTGAGTATGACTAGTGGGTCCCACAAATAAAAAATTTATATAAAATTTACATTTTAGGAAAGTGAGTCTTTCCAATGGGATACCCAAAATGGCAAAATGGGTCGTTTGTTATGCGACGGAGGGAGTATACTCTCTCCTTAATTCTCATGCACTTCCAATTTTGTTCCTTTATTATAGAACGGAGGGAGTAGTTCTAAATATTTCTAGTGATTGTAGCAAGAAAAACAAGATTTCAATGATATAATCATACTTATATAATTTTTTTCTCTGCCTACCCCCAAACCTTGCTTTGCTCCTTTTATATTGTAAGTGAAGAACGTGGTGTTGCCACAAGTGCTGCCAACACTGTCCCAGTGTTACCCGACGGACAATCTGAGAATATATTTGAATATTTGCTTCATAAATAATTGCTGTACTAATGTCTAATATTGTTGCAAGTTTAGTGTTTATTGTTGGTCCAATTTTCAGGTATACTATGTTTGAGATGCTAGAATAATGCAAGGAATGTAAAAGAAGAGTTTATGGATAAAAGTGGATTTTATTCATAAACATGTGGGATTTAAAGCAACAAGAAAAACATGGGATTTGACTCATTCAAAGGGCTGAGTATTGATCAAGAATGTACAAGGCGTGGATAGCTAGAAAGTACAAGAAGGCTATGCAAAGACTTGGGCACAAAGAATTGGTTCCTACATTTTAGGAAATGTGGAGAATAACCTCCCCAAGGCTCGGCAATCCTCTCCACCACTCCACCACGTCTTTTATCACAAACCCAGCCATATTTTGTGTATTCCCCAAGTATTTCAAGCCTATAAATAGCAAGGAGAATGAAGATTGAAGACACAACACTTGAAGCTACTTCAACACACATTCTCACACAAAAAAAGCCTGTACACTCCTTAGTTCCGATAAACCCCGTCTTCCCAAACCTATTTCCATTGTTGTAATCGTTGATTATAAGTTTGTCTTGGCTAGGATAGGGTCTCGTGTATAGACTTAGTCATTCCATAGAGCTTAAATTGTAATAGCAATAGGGAACTCTCGGCCTTGTACTTCAATTCATATTATTAGTAAAGGTCTCGCCTTTTGAGGAATCTCTCGAGATATATAATTTATACATCTTGAGAAAAATAATTCTTGTTTTTTGATTCCGCTGCAAACTCTTTTCAGAAAATGTTTTCTGCTCGTGTGTGTAAAGTGTTGCCCGAAGTGTTATCATTGCGTTGTCAACACCTTTGATAACACTTTCTTTCTGACTTAAGCCATCGACTTGGTTTTTCAATTGGTATCAGAGCCTGGTTACTTGATATATTAAGTACTTCGATCCTGTGTGTCATGGCTTATGATCCAGCCAATCCTAATAAAAAAGGCTTCCTGTTCTTGATGGTTCGAATTACGCCAATTGGAAGATCCGCCTCTGCTCGTATATCAAATCATTTGATGTCCGGGCTTGGCGATCTATTGTAAATGGTTATTTTGTCCCATTGTTACCTCCGGATGAAGATGGTGATGTTCAAGTCAAACCTGAATCCGAGTGGACTAATGAGGAGAACAATCTAGCTAGTTTCATAGAGAAGACACTTAATTCTATTTATGAGTGGGTTGATATGCATGTTTTTAAACTCATTCAAAATACTCCCACTGCTAAGGAGGCATGGGATACTTTACAAAGATTTTGTGAAGGGGATGGTAGTGTGCATGAAACTAAGCTTAAGAGGCTCACTAGCAAATTTGAAAGATTGAGGATGAGTGAAAATGAAGATATTTCTTCATATTTTGAAAAACTTTTTGATATTGCTAATGAATGTCAAGTTTTTGGTGAACCTTTTACTAACAAACAACTTGTTTCAAAAGCAGTTAGTACTCTTCCTAAGCACTTCAATATAAAAGTTTCATCTATTGAAGAGGCTCACAATCTTGCAACCATGGATATCAATACTTTGATGAGTATTTTGCAAAATTTTGAATTAAACCTTGCTGATCAAAGTGATGCTATTAAAGGAAAAAGTGTTGCTTTGAAATTCAACCCTCGATTTTTTGAAAAAATGAGGAAGACGAGGTTTTTGAAGAAATGGATGAAAATGCTAGTGTTTCTTTACTTGCTAGAAAATATAACTCTATGTTAAGAAAGTTTAACAAAGAAAATGTGCAGGTAAAATCAGAGGAGCAACAAACCAAGGTGTACGATTCGATGCCAAGAAGGTCACTCCCAACCACCCAGAAACTGAACCCAATCTGTAGGGCATCCTCCTATCAGTCAAGTTCAAACCCAATTATCTTGACTCCATTCAATGCCATACGTGTTCGGGATAGGGACACTATGCCAATGAATGCGCAAACAATCTGAGGAAGAAAGGTCTCAGTGACAATGAAGAAGAAGGAGTGGACCATGCTCAAAACCCAGATGAGACAACCATGTTTGTCACTGTTTATGACTCGGACACAGAAAGTGCTATCCAAAAGCATAACCCAAGTGGGGTAACACCTGTGATAACACCCAGCAGGTATAATGATTTCAATTCTACTAATACTATTTGTTTTGTGGGGCATATTAATTTGGATGCAGGAAGTTCTCAAGATGATGCTGAGATGAGTAAGGATGAACTCATAATAGGATTGAGAAATCTTTATGAGGATATTCTTGAAGAATACAAGAAGGAGCATAGTATGGTGCAATTCTTGACCAAAGAAACTCATCAGCTAAGGGTTGGCATGGCTAATCTTGAAATCCAACTCACAAAGAAGGATGCTGATCTTTCTTCTTTGTCTCTAGCCGAAACCACTCTCAAGAAGATCAACACGGGGTCTACCAAACTGGATGAGATCCTCATGTTAAGTAAACCTCTCAGGGCAGGTATTGGTTTTCAAGATTCTTTAGATAAGATCATTTCTTCTTTGTCTTTAAAAGATAATCAAACATGTTTTTTAAATGAACGTGGAAAGGATAATGATCTTTCTTCTTTCAAAATCTCTGACAAAGGGAAAGTGTGTACTTATTGCACACTACTGGACATTTTAAAAACAATTGTCATACTTTTCTGAAAAGAAATCAGTCCAGTTCCTCAGTGTTACCAGAAGTGTTACCCACTACTTCTGATAACACTGCTTATCAGAGAAACAAAAAGCAAAGTAAAAAAGAATTGAGACCTAAAAACAATCAAATATGTGATGTTGTTTTTACTGCCTTAAGAACTACTGTTGAAGGTTCATGGTATTTTGATAGTGGGTGTTCACGTCATATGACAGGAACAAAATTGTTTTTAAAAGACTATGAATCTGTTCTTGGAGGTAATGTTACTTATGGTGGTGGAAGTAAAAGCAAGATAATAGGGAAAGGTACACCCCGCCTTAAAAAATGTCTTACGTGTAGATGGTCTTGTAGCTAATTTAATTAGTATAAGCCAACTTTGTGACGACGATTTAGAGGTGAAATTCAACAAAAATACTTGTGAGGTCTTTGATCGTACTAACAAGTGTGTGATGTCAGGTACTAGATCAACCAACAATTGTTATTGTATTGAAGACAAACAGGTATGCAACTCCGTGAGAGTATGCCAATTTCCAAAACATTGAAAAGATTGTTAAGCTTGGTTCTATTCAAGGAGTTCCTAATCTGGATTTTAAAAACAAAATCATTTGTGAAGGTTGTCTTAAAGGCAAACAAACTCGTGTTGCCCACAGTATTGCCCAAGGTTGATAGTTTGGGTGGTAAGAAATATTCGTCGGTAATTGTTGATGATTTTTTCTAGGTTCACATGGATCTTTTTCTTAAAAGAAAAATATGAGGCTTTTGAAAAGTTTAAAATCTTACACTCAAAAATCAAAAACATGTTTTGTGCTTCTGTCTCTCGTATAAGATCCGATCATGGTAAAGAGTTTGAAAATGCGTCTTTTTATACCTTTTGTGAGAAAATGGGAATTCACAATGAATTTTCGGCACCCAAAACTCCTCAACAAAATGGGATTGCCGAAAGGAAAAATCGGACTTTACTTGAAATTGCCCGTGTAATGTTGTTTTCTTAACAAATTTCTAAAAGATTTTGGGCCGAAGCACTAAACACCTCTTGTCACACGACAAATAGAGCTTTCTTAATACCCGGTACCACTATGACACCTTATGAGATTTTGAATGGGAAGAAGCCTAAAGTTCATTATTTTCATGTTTTTGGGTGTGTGTGTTACATTTTAAATGATCGGGATCGACTAAAAAAGTTTGACTCTAAGAGTGATAAGGCTATTTTTCTTGGGTATGCTCAAAATAGTCGAGAATATAGGGTGTACAATCTAAGGTTGAAAACTATCCAAGAATCAGTTAACATTACTTTTGATGACCTATCATGTATTGCAGGAGAAGGACCTCATGAATCTATCTTGATTCTGTTGGATGAGCTGAATGATAACAGAGAAAATTCCAATTCTGTTGATGACACAGGTGCTGACCAAACTGTTATCACTGACGAGGCAACACTTTCGGTAAAACATGATTCCAATACAGCTGCTGAAACAGAAGAAGAAAATCCAAACGGTGCAGAGGTTCATGAAATTATAAGGAGAGATCCCCAGCTAGAATAAGAAGGAATCATCCTTCTACACAAGTAATAGGGGAGGTAAGTGAAGGAATTCAAACAAGAAACAAAGAACCAATCAATTACCGGGAAATGGTAAGATATGTGTGTATGTCTACCACATATGCAAAGGTGAAGTACTCTTGTTTTATTTCTACCTTAGAACCTAAGAATGTGATTGATGCGTTAAAATATAATTTTTTGATTCAAGCTATGCAAGAGGAGCTTGAACAATTTACCCAAAATAATGTTTGGACTTTAGTCCCCCATCCCGCTAACACCAATGTTATTGGGACTAAATGGATTTTCAAAAACAAAAGTGATGAAACGGGTAACATTGTTCATAACAAAGCTCGTCTTGTGGCTCAAGGCTACACACAGGTCGAAGGTATCGATTATGATGAGACCTTCGCACCTGTGGCTAGAATTTAGTCCATAAGACTCCTCTTGGCTATAGCTTGTTATCTTAAAATCACATTGCACCAAATGGATGTGAAAGGAGCTTTTTTTAATGGATATATTGATAAAGAAATATATGTTGAACAACCAAAAGGTTTTGAAGATCCATTCAAACCACACCATGTCTATAAGCTTATAAAAGCCTTATATGGCTTGAAACAAGCTCCTCGTGCATGGTATGGTCGCTTAACTCAATTTTTGTTGGAATATGATTTTGTTAGAGGAGAAGCCGATAAAACTTTATTTATCTTAAGAAATGGTAAAACCCTTGTCATAGCTCAAATATATGTTGATGACATTTTTTTTGGCTCCACATCTGAAACTGCTTTGAAAAATTTTGTGGATGCCATGTCATCAACTTTTGAGATGAGTATGATAGGGGAACTAAACTTTTTCCTTTGTTTGCAGGTAAAACAACCGAATGAAGGGATCTTCCTTTCACAAAGCAAGTATGCGAAAAGTTTGGTAACAAAGTTCAGGTTGGAGCATGCCAAGGCGTCTAAAGTACCAATGGGTTCTACACTGAATTTGGGAAAGAACCAAGTAGGGGAGGATGTGGATCCAACCTTGTATCGCTCTATGATAGGTAGTCTCTTTTATCTTACCGTGAGTCGTCCTGTTTTAATGTTTAGTGTGTGCGTATGCGCACGCTATCAAGCTAGTCCTAAACTTTCTCATCTAAATGCTGTCAAAAAGATTGTCAAATATGTGTCAGGCACGAGTGATTTAGGAATATGGTTTTCTAAGGATACTAATACCAACCTTGTTGGTTTTAGTGATTCCGACTGGGCGGGTGACATGGATGATAGGAAAAGTACTAGCGGGGGGTGTTTTTTTGGGCTAATAACTTAGTGTCATGGTATAGTCGTAAACAGAACTGTGTCTCTCTCTCGACTGCCGAGTCAGAATATGTGGCAGTAGGGAGTTGTTGTTCCCAACTCATTTGGTCAAAACACATGTTAGACGACTATGGTCTTGATAGTAATATCTTGACCATGTATTGTGATAATCTAAGTGCTATAAACATTTCAAAAAACCCGGTTCAACATTCCCGTACTAAACACATTGATATCCTCACCATTTTTTAAGAGACTTGGTTGAAAAAGATTTGATAAATATAGAGCATATTGATACTAAGTATCAACTTGCTGATATTTTTACCAAAGCCCTTGACCATGAGAGATTTTGTGTGTGTAATTTTTTTAATGGATTTGTGTGTGTGAGTGAATCAATTTTGATTCACTCACACACACAAAACCATTAAAAAAATTGAAATCAGATCTTGGATGAGGGAGAGGGAGAAACGACGTTGAATTTGGGGATTCGATTCCAACGATTTAGGCGGTGGCGCGCCGGAGACGATGGAGTGGAGTTGGTGGCGGCTGATCAGCTAGGGATGAGGAAGAATATGGGGGCGGCAGCGGGAGGTGGGTGTGGGAGACGGAAGGGTGGGAGACGGAAGGGGTGGGTTTGTTTCTTTATTCCACTTCCTGAGTTTTAGGTTATGGGTTAAAGTTTTTTTCTTTGCCCCTTCAAATTCAAGAATTTACACTTACCACCCTACTAGCTAATATCAATTTCAAAATCACCCAATCCGTCCGTCACGTGCATGGCACATGCTATTTAACTGACATTTCTAATGAAAACCGTCAAAAAGGCCTTAACTGACGAGTTTTTTACACTTCAAGGTCTGATCTGGCGAAAAAAAAACATCAGGGTCCGTTTGGGAGGGTGGTATATGACTTTAGGGTCTAATTTGTCATTAACCCTTTTTTAATCTGCTGTTTTAGAGTGTTACCCTGAGTGTTGTTAACACTTCTGGTAACACTGTTTAAAAAAAAAAAATTGTTTTTCAGTTTTCGTTTTAAGCCTTTGCGGCGGCACATTCTGACCTTTTTTGTTTCGGTAGGTTTATACTTGGTTAACATGTTTGTCAAATTCCCTTGTTCTTAAAAATGACAAAGTCACTAATGTTTTGTGATAAAATAAAAGGCAAAAGGCAAAAAGCACTTCTAGTATTTCCTGAGTAACTCGGGGCACGGCGTTCGCTGCGACGATGCACTCTTGCCAAAGAGAGATACTGTTAGTACCTCAATATGTTCAAACACAAGTTAATCATAGTAAATATGTTTTGGTAAATAAATAATCAAACCAATCTGATTATAACAAGCATACAAAGACCTAATCACACAGGCAACCCGCCAGTTACAAATCAACATACAAAGACCTAGTCACACAGGCAACCCGCCAGTTACAAATCATCAGCTAAGTGGTTAAGCCAAATTCAAACCAACAGCTAAGTCCCCTGCTCATCCCCTGCTTCAACAGCTATCCACTTAAGTTCTCAACAGCTATCTCCAAAGATGTCACTTTGTCAGATCACTGAAGAATACCAAAGCAAAGCTTGATCAAAGTCTACATCATCAATCTGCTTCTACTTCAGACTCAACAGCTAAGTGATACCTGTGAACCAGCAGCTATCTTCCACCTCATCTGTCGCGCCCCAGACCCGTGGTCCTACTTGGCCCCACGCTCGAGACACGATTGGAAGACGTCATAAAACATTTTAGGAAAATTTTTCGGAATATACTTTCATAAAGTTTAACAAAATCCACACTTGAAGTTCAAAGACTTCCACTAACTTTAAAACAAACTTTTCAAACCACTTTCACAAACGAAAGTATTTAGTCCGAAGGCTTACAAACTTTTATACAAATGTACATACACCGACATTATCCAAAATATAGGTGTTACAAGATGATGAAGTCAAGGAAACTCTACCCAAAAGGTTATACATCTATGTAATGTAACCTTGACAAAACTCATATCCCAAACTCTTACCACCACAACGTCCCCCCGTGCAATTATCCTATTCCCTGGACTCGCTTTTATCTAAAACAGTAAGCAAATAAAGGGTGAGAATGAATCTCATTAAGCTACTAAAATGCAACTACGTTACATGCTGATATGATAATCATAAAGAAACTATATCAACAAATAATCATATAGCATATAGCACATAACATGAGAGGCTCCCTATCGCCAACCGTCCCATACCGGTTGGAAATAACGACCAACTCATCATACAACACATAGTGCAGGAGTAAACACTCCTACGAGAATACCAAGCCAAGGTTTACCGAATAAACATAACTGTCTGAGAATACCATCTGAGAAAACCATCTGAGAAAACCATCTGAGCAGCATAAATAGCTGAAGCTGGGATCCCGAAAACCAAACCATAACCAATAGAACCAAAGTAACCAGAGAGGGAAATATGACACAAAGTCATAACCCAAATGCTCACCAAAGGGAGCGATTCATCCCATCCAAGGCCAATCTGGACTGGGGAAACTGAGAAGGCACAGTGGACACCTTATAGTGAACTTGGCTTGTGTGCCACTATAATTCTCCCACCGCCTGACACAGAAGGTACCAATGGAAAACCTTATAGTGAACTTACTTGTACCACTATAATTCTTCCATTGCCTGACTCCACAATAAGACCAGCTGTACTTTCCACAAAGAGCACAGTAATAAATACTTGCTAAACAACAACAACCGGGCAATGATTCTAAAATAAGGAACCAAGTCAAACACATCACAAAGATGAACCAATCCAACCACATCAAAAGATGTTCAACAATACCCTATGTAACACTTATTCATATTCCCTAACACATTTGTTCACAAAGGAACAAATTTCAAACACTAGGGTGTTCCACAACAACCCTCTAGGTACTCTAGGATATCACCTAAGACCTAGACCAAGATTGAACTCTAATTCACTTGGATTTAAACAACTCAAACTTTTCAGCAGCCTGGGCGGTCGCCCACACCAGACTGTGCGGCCGCCCAAAACACTCTGTCTCAAAACAAAAATCTTCAAGATAAGTGTGCGGCCGCACGCCTTAGTTGGGCGGCCGCCCAACACACCCGCATGGCCAAAACTTGAACAAACTATACTCCTTTCGTTCCACCGTTCCACAAGTATAAATATAATTTTTCTAATATAATAATATACTCATTTAAGGATAATTTCATTCATTTCCCCGTCCCAAGAATAATAGTATAATTTTTATAATATACTTATTTAACATTTAACTCAAGTTAATATTTTACCGTCCCACAAGTAGGAGTATACTTTCAAACACTTATACTAATATTCTCAGGATATAAACATACTCCATATACATCCTTGCATACAAACCAAGTCACTTACCCAGTATAATTATACTCCCTTTGTCCCAAATAAACAAGTATTACAAATAAATTATTTTCACAATAATTTCACCACATATCACACATATAGCAAATATATGACCTTTTTACTATTTAAGGGGAATTAGTAACTTACCTATTTATTTCAAAATAGCATACACTAAACTCGCCTTTGATCGGAGAGCAACGATCACCTACAGAGCTTGATAATCATACGGTGTCTTTTGTTACAACCGTTGCGGAAATTGATTTTGTGGAAATTTTCAGATGAAGAAACCCATGTCTATGTTCGTCTCTGTTCCTCTGTGTTTACTAACTTTTTGCTACTATTTTGGTAAAGTGCCCAACCTCCCACTGACCACAAAGACTTAATAGGGAAGGAGCTTAATGTCGGTTTGGTTGCATGAGTCACTAAAATCATACAAATCTTTGAAAAAGTCAAATATTGTAGGCTTCTTGGCTTTGCATATAAAAAGAAAGATATTTGTTATATTTCATACTATAATATAGTAAGTACCCACAATTCTTCAGCCCAAGGCCACGGTCAAAAATCTAAATCCATCAAGTTAGATGGTCATTTATCATAGGTTAGTCAAAACAAAAGTTAAAATTATTTTAATACACAATTAGCTAAAAATTCAGTCTATCTTGACCATTTTTCAGGAATTATTTACTGCATCAAATCACACAAATAATATATCTTTAGAAAGCCTTATCTGTCTAGTTTACGCAGCTTCTTTCGGATTTGGATTTCGAATTTTCTACAAAATGTTATAGCCATTTTCGTACAAGGTGTCACAGTTGGACGGGAATTACAAATACTACTCATACTCATGCTAGTTAATCATTTTGAAACTCAAATACTTTTATTAAATAATTTAATAGATCAAGTAAGTCTTTTAAAATAATCAAACTAACACAAATTAAATTATAAAATAATATTTTACGTAAAATTTATATAAAATTGGGACGGGTCGTCACACTCTCTCCCCTTTAAAAGAAATTCGCCCCCGAATTTACTAACTAAATTTATAACACGTAGTCATATCGAGGCTAGATATATATATCGATTCTTACCTAGCAATTAATAACCACAATCAAGAACCTATTAAATATTTCAGGCATAGTCCCCATATCGCACTTAAATTCCAATTCTAATTTCCATTAATTTGTATCAAATAACTAACACATATGAAACACACAAATATCCCATGTATACCCATATTAAACATTATACGCCAACAGAACAATAGATAGAAATACAAATTTCTTCCTAACAAATTTCTCAATATCAAATAGTCAAAATAATCTAAATTTAATTATTTGTTTTCTCACTTTTCATACTCATGTTAAATAATAATTTAATGTCATTTTCATTTAGCCACACCAACACATATACTTACAATTGGAAATTCAAAGCAGTAATAGTGCACACACAACGAAAATATATTCTTACCGAAGTTATCAAACAATTGCGGGTATTTTCGCGCATTTCAAACTCTGCTTCCCTATATAGCCTCCTCCATGCCATGATTTCTCCATAAAACTTTCATAAGAAGTACTCATATTCAAGACGTGTTCTTTAAAATCAAGTATCCATACAAGCTGTTACCCATCCACTAAGTAATACCAACATGAAATATTTCCACACTCACACGAGGCTCATATATAAATTACTCTATAAGTTAACTTCTCAATCCTTTCAGAATTTCATACATCCCAACATATTAACGAGTAAGACATCAACTCCTATGGTGTTAAAGATACATCTCAATACTCAGCCAATAACTGTTATAATAATCAAATTCCGCTAAATAGCTCTTATAGTAGCTGCAAGGAAATCAACTCCACATTCGCAACATAAAATCAAGAATCTCCATCAACCTCTTGTATTACCCATTTCCAAGCTTGACATTCAATTTACCACTCAAACACTCTGCTTAGCTAGCCAAAATCAAGATGTAAAACAGTGATCCCTGTCAAATATTATATCCATAGGTATTCCATGTAATCATACTATTGTCTCAACAAGTACGGAAAGAAATAGGAGTAAAAATTATAACACCAAAACACATAAAGACAAGCAGATTTGGTTAGTTAATCCACTAAAACCAAACATCATCGGCCTCATCTATTAAATGGTAATCCTTCAACAACATTCATCATAATATGTTCATATCCAGTCATGAATCTCAAAGGATTGTAACAAACCAGCTCATCACTGATGCTCTGCTTCTAAATATTCACAACTCAAGGATTTAGTTACTTACTCAAAAATTTCCCATTTCAGATTAATCAAATGAAATTCTTCAAATTCATCTCAATACAGTACATTTACATGGATTCATAATTAAATTGGTCTTGGGAATCTCTTCAAGTACATGTAGTTGACTTCCACTATACGTTTTTACTTCCACTAGGTTTTAACTACATACTTGTCTATGAAAGGTTAACATCCCCTCACGAGGGAAACATTCCGTTGTCTATCATCGTTCATTCCACTAGAAATTTTCTATAGTTGAAATCATTCATTAGAGCTTCCATCATATGCTGGAGTAGACACTTAAATCTTTCTCAATCGCAAAATTTACCATTCCCGATTCATAAAGAATATAGTATTGCAAAACCTCTAACATTCCCATTCTGTCGATCCAAAAGAATATACAAGTCTTTGTTTTGTGAATCCGCTAATACATTTGCCTTTCCGAATGATATACCATAGTACTCTACTCACCTTGTTTCATATGTCACTCTCTTTTGAGAAATCAAATACTTCAACTCTTATGATTTATAAACACTTCAAATATAGCTCCATAAAGGTCATCCACTAATGCAATGCCTATATAATCGCAATAAATTCCAAGTCATGGTCAAATTATTCTATTCATAAGGATTCAATCTCCTCACAGCAAGTGCAAAAACTTTACCATTCCGAATCAACATCACAATCTCTCTTTTGGAGGTATTACTTTGAATAATGAATTCATCAGATCCACTATAATAATAAAACTCGACATATCCACTAGGAACAGGAATACGGATCATCTCCTCTAGGTCACTGTAATACTAGTCAAATCCACTAGGCAATATCAATTCCGAAGTTATTGTCATCCATCAGTTCAATATTTGAAAATTAACAAACATTCATCACTCTATCTATCGAAAAGGTGTATCTTTTTATGTCAAATAGTTCACAATATAGCTACCCTAGAGAGTCCTTAATGAATTTCTGACAAAGTCAAGAAAATCCCAAGAATATACGTACCTCCATTTACCAGTGCATCCACTTTTGAAATGTCAATAACTATGCATGAACTGAGACCATTCCAAAATGATATATCCTCTAACAAGAAGACACACTATGGTTGATGAATCCTCGCCCAAGTAATTCCTCAAGTTGAATCTTTAACTCTTTTAAGTCTACCAATAACATATACACTCTATTTTATATATCCGTGTTGTACCCAGTAACAACTCAACACATATATCAAGTTCCCTGTCAAGTGGCATGATGTACTCACAGAGAAGATAACTCATAACTCACAAATAAATGATATATCCTCAAATTTTAGTGTAGATGCACCCTTGTTAACCCCAAAAGATAAACACCTGGCCCAACCTTGTGATAACATTTTCTGTCTTTCAATGCATAAATAACATGAATGCCACACATATATCTATCATACTTAATTAAGAAAATAAAGCACACAAGCATATAAAACTTCACTACCTTTTGATGAAAATCAACAAATTCATAATGAATATAAATCTAGTTCATGTCAAGTATAATGTCAACGTTCCCCCAGGTAACACGACAAAATCAACATATACGATGATTTCCCAACTTATACCAAGTTTCTTATCAACACAAATCTCAATCATGTATTTTCTCATCGAAGAGTATACCTTTAGCACATAAGGCAAGGAGTCAGGAGAAACGTAGGAATATGACACAAAATAAGATCCAACTAAGGATGAGATAAGCTTAAACATATAAGAAATCGCACTCTCGGCTTTCTTAAACTATCCACCCCAACATAGACTAACTCTATAAACACCAGTCCCATGCCTGGTATCACCTCAAATAGGCAAACACTCGACGCCGATAGCACACTCATTAACCAACCCACCAAGCCTATGAATCCTATCCAGACTGATAGTTAACCTAGGCTCTGATACCAACTGTCGTGCCCCAGACCCGTGGTCCTACTTGGCCCCACGCTCGGGACATGATTGGAAGACGTCATAAAACATTTTAGGAAAATTTTTCAGAATATACTTTCATAAAGTTTAATTAAATCCACACTTGAAGTTCAAAGACTTCCACTAACTTTCAAACAAACTTTTCAAACCACTTTCACAAACGAAAGTATTTAGTCCGAAGGCTTACAAACTTTTATACAAATGTATATACACCGACATTATCCAAAATATAGGTGTTACAAGATGATGAAGTCAAGGAAACTCTACCCAAAAGGTTATACATCTATGTAATGTAACCTTGACAAAACTCATATCCCAAACTCTTACCACCACAACGTCTTCCCGTGCAATTATCCTATTCCATGGACTCGCCTTTATCTAAAACAGTAAACAAATAAAGGGTGAGAATGAATCTCATTAAGCTACTAAAATGCAACTACGTTACATGCTGATATGATAATCATAAAGAAACTATATCAACAAATAATCATATAGCATATAGCACATAACATGAGAGGCTCCCTATCGCCAACCATCCCATACCGGTTGGAAATAACGACCAACTCATCATACAACACATAGTGTAGGAGTAAACACTCCTACGAGAATACCAAGCCAATGTTTACCGAATAAACATAACTGTCTGAGAATACCATCTGAGAAAACCATCTGAGCAGCATAAATAGTTGAAGCCGGG
This sequence comes from Campanula takesimana, assembly GCA_026119855.1. NCBI lineage: Eukaryota > Viridiplantae > Streptophyta > Magnoliopsida > Asterales > Campanulaceae > Campanula > Campanula takesimana. The sequence goes on from JAOWBW010001400.1 coordinate 260,340, forward strand.
ATCCCGAAAACCAAACCATAACCAATAGAACCAAAGTAACCATAGAGGGAAATATGACACAAAGTCATAACCCAAATACTCACCAAAGGGAGCGATTCATCCCATCCAAGGCCAATCTGGACTGGGGAAACTGAGAAGGCACAGTGGATACCTTATAGTGAACTTGGCTTGTGTGCCACTATAATTCTCCCACCCCCTGACACAGAAGGTACCAATGGAAAGCCTTATAGTGAACTTACTTGTACCACTATAATTCTCCCATTGCCTTACTCCACAATAAGACCAGCTGGACTTTCCACAAAGAGCACAGTAATAAATACTTGCTAAACACCAACAACCGGGCAATGATTCTAAAATAAGGAACCAAGCCAAACACATCACAAAGATGAACCAATCCAAACCACATCAAAAGATGTTCAACAATACCCAATGTAACACTTATTCATATTCCCTAACACATTAGTTCACAAAGGAACCAATTTCAAACACTAGGGTGTTCCACAACAACCCTCTAGGTACTCTAGGATATCACCTAAGACCTAGACCAAGATTGAACTCTAATTCACTTGGATTTAAACAACTCAAACTTTTCAGTAGCCCTGGGCGGTCGCCCACACCAGACTGTGCGGCTGCCCAAAACACTCTGTCTCAAAACAAAAATCTTCAAGATAAGTGTGCGGCCGCACGCCCTATTTGGGCGACCGCCCAACACACCCGCCAGGCCAAAACTTGAACAAACTATACTCCTTTCGTTCCACCGTTCCACAAGTATAAATATAATTTTTCTAATATACTAATATACTCATTTAAGGATATTTCATTCATTTCCCCGTTCCAAGAATAATATTATAATTTTTATAATATACTTATTTAACATTTAACTCAAGTTAATATTTTACCGTCCCACAAGTAGGAGTATACTTTCAAACACTTATACTAATATTCTCAGGATATAAACATACTCCATATACATCCTTGCATACAAACCAAGTCACTTACCCAGTATAATTATACTCCCTTTGTCCCAAATAAACAAGTAACACAAATAAATTCTTTTCACAATAATTTCACCACATATCACACATATAGCAAATATATGATCATTTTACTCTTTAAGGGGAATTAGTAACTTACCTATTTATTTCAAAATAGGATAGACTAAACTCGCCTTTGATCGGAGAGCAACAATCACCTACAGAGCTTGATTATCATACGGTGTCTTTTGTTACAACCGTTGCGGAAATTGATTTTGTGGAAATTTTCAGATGAAGAAACCCATGTCTATGTTCGTCTCTGATCCTCTGTGTTTACTAACTTTTTGCTACTATTTTGGTAAAGTGCCCAACCTCCCACTGACCACAAAGACTTAATAGGGAAGGAGCTTAATGTCGGTTTGGTTGCATGAGTCACTAAAATCATACAAATCTTTGAAAAAGTCAAATATTGTAGGCTTCTTGGCTTTGCATATAAAAAGAAAGATATTTGTTATATTTCATACTATAATATAGTAAGTACCCACAATTCTTCAGCCCAAGGCCACGGTCAAAAATCTAAATCCATCAAGTTAGATGGTCATTTATCATAGGTTAGTTAAAACAAAAGTTAAAATTATTTTAATACACAATTAGCTAAAAATTCAGTCTATCTTGACCATTTTTCTGGAATTATTTACTCCATCAAATCACACAAATAATATATCTTTAGAAAGCCTTATCTGTCTAGTTTACGCAGCTTCTTTCGGATTTGGATTTCGAATTTTCTACAAAATGTTATAGCCATTTTCGTACAAGGTGTCACAGTTGGACGGGAATTACAAATACTACTCATACTCATGCGAGTTAATCATTTTGCAACTCAAATACTTTTATTAAATAATTTAATAGATCAAGTAAGTCTTTTAAAATAATCAAACTAACACAAATTAAATTATAAAATAATATTTTGCGTAAAATTTATATAAAATTAGGACGGGTCGTCACATCATCATTCAAGAGAAGAAAGATTATTCCAACCACTAATGATTGGAATAAACTATATGGAAGCATTTATAAAGACTCCAGTCCTCATTCTTTAACAACCTGTAAAACAGAGAAGAAACAAAGACTCCAGTAAACCTGTTCACACCCAGTCAAAGAACAAGGCATTTACGTCTCTGCAACATGCTCCTCAACGGCTAGTCTTGTACTTCTGTTCCCCAACGGCTACACCCCATCCCCTATATAAAGGAGTATACTGGCATGTTGTCAAGTGACCCTTTTTGAGACCCTTTTTAACCCTTCAACCCATTTTTACAACCTCACTCCCTTTTGAGCCTTTCTGCATTCTCAATCTGCAGATCTAAATATTTGCATAATCCCCTGCAAATATTGTGCCCCTTGTGCACCCAGTTACAACCCACACCAAGCCTAAGCTATCAGCCAAGCTTAACCTTTTATTTTAATCTCTTGTATTTTTTCTTTTCTTTTTATAGCCTTAGTCAAAAGGCTTCCTTAACTGTAGTGACAGTTAAGAAGAGGAGGTTCGAGGAACTTGCCTTTATCATTCATTGTAAGCTTATTAAGTAAGTGGATATTATAGTGGATTGATCTCACTGTTGACTACAGTGGGGGTGGATGTAAGAGAAGTGTTTGCCTCTAAACCACTTTAAATACTCCTTGTGTATTTTCTTCTCTTATCTTTACACTTACACACACTACACCTTGTCTATTTCATTTATTCTTTTATTTATTCTCCGCTGCATAATTACTCTATCTCTCAACAGCTAACCTCCCAAACTGTTAGCTGTTCATCTTTAACATTTCTATTCTTTAAGTAAAACAGGACCTTTCAATTGGCACCAGTTGGATTCACCATAAAGAGTCTAACAACTTGTGAAAGATCTATTCAACCCACCATGCCTCAACCAAGAAGAAACAATGAGAAGGACATACCACATATTGATGACTGTGGATCTTTTGAGATTTATTCCTCAAAAATCAAAACCTATCTTGATACCAACATCCTATGGAATTGGTATGTTTATGTAATGAAGTAGAAGCTCCTACTCAGGCTGATACAAATGGAGGAACAAGCAAAATCAAATCTCCTGATCCATGGACTGAATCTGAAAAACAACAAATGACTGCTAACCTAAGAGTAAAAAACATTCTGCAAAAAAGTGTAAATGACTCTCTAGCTCAAGAAATAGCTAAAGAACCAAGTGCTAAAACTGCTTGGGAATTAATGCACACTAAGTTCACCAAACACACCAGTGTAAGAACTCAGAATCTTTACAACTTGCTTAGACAATTAGACAACTTCAAATTCTATCATGCAGAAAAGGTCAGTGCTGCAAGACCAAGGTTTGAAGACCTTGTTAGAGCCATTTCAGACCATGGCAAATCTTTTGAGCAAGCTGAACTATGCCTGAAAATATACTCCAATCTTCCTCAAGAATATGAGAAAGTAGCCCTTCCTATCAGAGAAGGAGCTGAATGGAGTACTATGACCATTGAGCAGTACTTTTGTAAACTTGAAGCTTATGAGCTTGAAGGAATGGTCAAAGTCCAACCAGCCCCCACCATATCCCAAACCCTTGCAATGGTTGCTCAAGAACAAACCCAGAAACTAATCACTCAACAAGACATTGATACCCTTATAAACAATGCCCTACAAAAATTGAACATAAACCCCAAACAAAAATCAAAATCCATTTCTCAAGATGACATTTCTAGCTTGATAACCATGGCAGTCAGAAATGCCATGAGACATCAAAAGAAAGCATTTGACAGAAGATACACTCCCTCATCTTCTAATCCTACACAAAAAATTGCAAAAAGTAATGTAGAATGCTTTAACTGTGGAAAGCCAGACCATTTTGCCGCTGAATGCACTGAACCCCAGAAACCTAGAAACAACTCAAAAAGGATGACATATTCCAAAGAAATTATTCATAGTTCTAGATGCAATTCCTACGATTGTGTCAAAACCAAGAATAACAAAAATAAGGAACAAGTCATGTTTGCTGACTCATCCGGGTTTAGTGATGAAGAATTCTACTCATCTGATTCTGAAAATGATGAAGAAGAAGCTCTTCTATGTTTGGTTGCTCAAGAAGATGAAAAATCAGACACTGAAGAAGATCTAGAAGCATTAGCTGCTGCTGAACAGCTAAAGGAGGTACATAACTTTAACTCCCTTAATATTGATGGTTTTAAAAACTTGGTTTGCGCCCTTTTAATCCAAAAGAAGAAACAAGACTCTAGATTTGCTGACCTTATTACTGAAAATCTTGAACAATCCAAAACCATTGATAAACTTAGTTCCTCAAACCTCATCCTTGAAACCACCAAAAAGGTTCTAGAAGAAAAATGTCAGAAACTTGAAAATAACATTCAAAGCTTAACAGCTAAGACTGACTGTTCAAAATACCAAAAGGATACTGAACAAGCATTAAGTATCTTGAAAGAAGAAAATGATGTCTTAAAAGGCAAAATTGCTTCTTGTAACAAATCAAGCAAGGATCTATCCTTGTGTCAGTTTAAACAAAGGAATCCTGAGGATAAGTCTGGCCTTGGATATGAAAATCCCACTTTCAAAACCTATACTCCTCCAACTAGTAATAGGGATATTGAGACTATGGTCTTAGCTAGCCTCAACACCATCTCAACAAAGAAACCATCATATCCTGTTCAAACAAAGGATGATATGTACAAAATGAGAAGTAAAAGTACCAAAAAGAATGAGTCAAGTGTGGAGACTCCAACATGTTCTAAATCTCCAGCCTCTACTAGTTCTGACAACAACAAAAGCCAGAAAATGAGGCAGGAACAAAAGTCTAAAAAGCCAAGAAGGCCTCAACAGTCCAGGAAAGCTGAACAGCCAAGGCAAACTGGACAGCCAAGATATGCTAGACAGCAGAGGCACTAGGCAACTTAGACAAAACTGACAATATTCCAATGGGAAAAGCCATCAGTCACAAAACTCCTCCCCTAGATCATCTTACCACTCACAAAATCCCAGACAACAATCTCACTTTCATCAACCAAGCTACAGAAATCAAAGCTCATATAATACTGGACACCTATATAACTCCCCTTAACCCTTCCCATTGACACCCTACATGATGCAAATCATGTCCTACTGTAACACCCTTAACCAGTTCTTCAAGAAAAGATCAGGTGGCAAGGCTAGGGTACCAAAGAATGACTAAAACCTTTGGACCCAAAAGAATAAAGGGTACCATAAATTTCATTTTCTTTGGTATCTTGTACAAACATTTGACACTTGGAGAATGGATATAACAGGCTCATGTCTTACTAAATCATATCTCATTCAATATAAGATGGAATTAGTGCTTTAAAGGAAGATAGCTGTTTAAACTACTTTTCAACAGCTATCTGTCTATCTCAACATTGAACCAATTCTATGATGATACATCCTTCATTGTCAGGACCAATGTATAGTTTAAAAAATTGAAAATGTGATTTCAAAGGAATTTGAAAGACCCCTTAAAAGTTGTCCCCTCCTCCTTCTAGTACTATCATACTGATTGACAAGAAATCCCTTGTCACAGGAGTATATGAAGGATTCTTCTCAAGCAGCCTTCACTTCCTTAGCCTGAATAGCTAAGTGATTCTCCTAAAGCATTAGCTCTCTCAATGTGAATTGTCTCACATTTTGAGAATCTCATTTCTCCCTTCTTGCCTTATCAGCTTCATGAATCTTGAAGCCCTCCTTCTTCATAAGAACTCTCTCCCTTTCAGCTTCAAACACCGTAGCTTTTTCATTCTCCTATTCTAAACTCAGTAAAGATAATTCTCAAATCTACCTTGTTCATCTGCCTCTTATAGCAAGACCATTTAATGTTGTTAAATATTTGTATCTACTCCTAGACTTAGCTGTTGACAAATCAAATCCATCTTTAAAGATTGAGTAAATCTAATTCATAAGGATGTAAGGTTGTCTTCTCTCCATGCCTGTCTTAAATTAGCCGCCCGGCTTTTATGGAAATAAATGTGCTAATATCTCCTTTCATCCATTTTACTGCTCAAATGTACAGTAAGAAAGATATCTGTCGCTTGGTCTGACCTTCATTAAACTTTGTTTCCTATTTTTCTTTTTACCCCCTGCTCTTTGAAATTCGACCAATCTCTTTTATTCAAATCTCTCTCTCTCTCTCTCTCTCTCTCTCTCTATTTTCAATATTAGGGATTGCCGATAAAACTTACAATGGTTACTTTCACATCCCATTACTCCTCATCCCTCTTTCAAAATTAACCGTTGAAGCCCACTATCCTATCCTCGATCTATTCTTTTCCCCAATAATTTGTTTTCCTTCGCTTTTCCCATTCTATCCCTTCGGCATACTCTGTCTCTTTCTCAAAACCTAACATCTGTTCTCTTCTCAAATTCGATGGCTCTCTCCGATGAATCTCATGGGTACTATATTGAGAACGAGTTCTTTGAAGATGAAATTGGAACCTATGTCAAAGGAATCCTAGAAAACAATGGCTTAATCACCATGCTCACAGCCAAAAATAAAATTCTTCAGAACGCATTTTGGAAATCTATCAACATGGATCTAGAAGAGAAGATGGAACTATTCGATGTTTATTTCAAAATGTTGTTATGCTCATCAAACCTGAAGAAGTTCATACCACCTACAAGATGTCTAATAACTCCAACCTTCTTTCCAATGTCTGGAGCAAAGACTTGGATTCATCCTTCAAGGGACTATATGAAGAATTCACGGGTCAAGCCAACATCAACTATGACTCTGTGAAGAACAAACCTATACTGAAAAAGAACCTGTCCATTAAAAACTCAGCTTTAAGTGATGTAGTCATCAAAGGAATGTTTGGAAAAAATCCTCATTGGATCAACTAAGCTCTGCAGAATGGAAGGTAGCTCTTGGGCTAATTAGAGGAAATATCAATTGGTGCAGAGTAATGCTGGAAAATTTCAACTTGCTCAACTCTCCATCAACCATCAAGCCTTCTGTAAGATCCACCAAACCCAACCTTTTTAGGTTCATGAGTGGGATTCTTGTCAAAAAACTTGCAGCCCATCCAGTAGCTCCTCTAGAGGCAAAATGGATTGCCATGACTGACCCTAGCACTTCCAAGAAGTTTGAGAAGAAAACCGTCCCTCTCAAAGGCACAAAAGAGGGAATAGCCAAGAGCTTCCAACAGCCATCTAGGGCTCAAACCTCAAGAAGGACAAAGACCAAGTCAGAATCTGACTCTGAAGGAACTCCAACATCTAAACCATCGCCTGGAAAGGAACTCAGATCAAAAAGGAAGTTTGACACATCAACAGCTATCTCACCCTCAGCCAGTCAATCAACTCCCCTTTTTCCTGAACAATCCTCTGTTAGGGTCACAAGATCAAGAGCAAGACCTGGTTCTTCAACAGCTAAAGGCTCCCCTGCTTCCCCGGTTCAACCATGCTCAGAAGCTAAGAAGCCAAGACTGAAGAAAGCTGCTATAAAAGGCAAAGGAAAAAGGAAACCTGCTAAGTCTCCATCCTCCTCATCCAGTGAATCAGAAATTCCTGGACTAAAATCCTTCACTCCTCCTTTTGACAGCCATGAATGCACAACTGCCAGTTGGGAAATTATTAGACCAGCAGGAAGTGACGCTGCTAAGATATTTGTTGATAATGAAGCCAGTTTGAGTGAAGGAGAGTCTGAAGTCCAAAAAACCAAGAAACCCAGAGAGGTGATTGATCTTGTTGAAGAAGATGTAGCAAACCAGCCTACTCTTAAACAGCTTCTGGATGCTACAAGAAAGGCAAAACATGGAGAAATGACCAAGGATCATCCTAAGTCTAAAGATGAGCAACCAGCAAAAGATTCAAGTCCAACAGCTCAGGTAACATCCTCCTCTGACTCTATTGGTCCTTTTTTTGTAAAGAGAAGATCTGCTAGGCCATCCTCTCCCTCTTCCAAAAGACAAATAACCTCATCCCCTGCGTCTACCAAACAAACCTCTAGTTCTGAACATGTCTCTGTCATTTAATGCATGCTTCATCTTCATTCACCTACCTCTCCTACCCAACAGTTAAGGGGGAACTCATCTAGACCAGACACCCCTATCAGGTCAAGGGGGAATCCACCTATCCCTGAAATGATCCCAACAGCTGAGCCTCCATCCTCTACTGTTAGTCCTCCTTCCTCTCATCCTATCATCCCTGTCACAATTCCATCATATCAAAGCCCCTCTCTACCTGTTTTAAATCCCAAACTTCTTGACCTAATCAAAGATAAGACCTTATCCAGTCTGTCTGAGGAATCCTCTACTCTTCTTTTTGAACAGCTTTCCTCCCAGTTTTCCATCTCTGAAGCTCTTAAAGCTTTTGACTTCATAAAAATTAGGGACTCCAAAAGATCTAAAGGTGAAGGTGGCTCCTCTGTCCCTCCTTCATCCTCATCTACCTCTCCTCTTCCTCCAGTCACCACTTCCTCAATAGTTATCCCTCAATCCCAAATTAACATTGACACATCAATGCCCTCCACCAGCTTCTGGGCTCTGGATTGTGATATTGATTTTTCCATTCCCGCTGTCATTTCCTCCCACAAGAAATTCCAATCCATCTCTTCCCTTCCATCCTTTGTCAATCCTAATAATCTCTCCAATCCATGGGCAATGACCAAAACCCACATAAGTGTCTATGCAAGAAACATTGGTGGACAACTCTTTCATATCTATGAAGAATGGAAACAATTTAGGATCACCCTTCAATACTGTTTTCTTCACTCTACCCCTAAACTCCCTAACCCTCTCAATCTTTCTAATCTTCCTGAATGGGAACTTCTCTTTTCCCATCTCATCTCCAACAATCTTCAGGAATGCATTTATTCCCCTTCTCCTCTAGTTTATGCTCTTTGCATTCAATATGCACAATTTGTGTATTATTCCCTCTTATCTAAAAAGAGCTGCATTATGGGAATAATTGTCAAGAATCTCTTTCCCATCTTCTCTGTTTATCCACAAATCTTACCCCCTTCTTTCCCTGCATTCCATAAGAACTCAAGATCTCAGCTTTCCAACCTACCTCTCCTCTTTGACCCTTTCAAATATACTCCTCATTATCATCTCACCTTTACTGACTTCAACCAATTTTCTGCCTCTCTCATTAGATAACTCAAAAATGCTATTCTAAAAAAATTGGATGATATCTATGAATTCATTACTTATCGAGGTGAAAATCCTATTCATCCATCCCCTGAACAGCCTTCTGCCTCTATCTTTCAACAGACCCCTCACAGCAGCTATCCAATCCCTCCTAAACCATCTCAACATTCGCTTCTATCTTATTTCCAAGCCCCTAAACCTCTCTCTAAACCCTCCAAGAAAAGACATGCTTCTCTTTACAAAGACTCACCATCAGGGGTTGTACTCAATGAGGAATCAATGACCCCACAGCAGCTACACACCTGGATTGGAAGCAGACTACTACCCAATCAGCCTGTTCTCACCAAGAACCAACTCTGTAATAGACAAGATCAGAACTACCAGTACAACTACTTGATGAGTCTTGCATGGAATAATGATTGGTTCTACAACAGGCACCTCCAAGCAAGGAGAAATGCTCTCCTTCAGGAAAAGGATGAAGTAGAAAGGATTAAGAATCTGTAGATTGTATAGATGTTCTTAGGCCTGGTCTATATTTTGTAAGCTGTTCAAACTTTATCTTGTATGTAACTTCCAACTTTTGTGCGTATTAACTTTGATTGTATGCAAAAAGATTTAATCAAGAAGACTAAATCTTCATTGGTATTTCTATCTGTTGGTAGTGGTGCCCTAGGCACGTTTAATAAACGTTGTATTTGTTATCATTTATTTCATATTAATAAAGACATGTTTTGATTATTATTGTTGTTCATGTTTACTTATAATAATCCCCATCTCTAGTGCTTATTAAGCACTAGTATAAAGGCTAAATGATCATGGGATGATCATGTTAGATTTATGGGTACTTGTTTGGAACAAGGTACTGGACATGACCCGCTGTATGAGATTTATGTCATGGTCTATGTCGTACATATATCTCATATTAGTTATGTCATTTGAATCCTTAGACATGAAGTTATTATAGTCTTCCACTTGATGAACATTGTGTTTGACATATTCAAACGCTACCTTAACACGGTAGTTATAAAGGGTATGATTGGCATAATCGGATTCCCGTTGGGAAGAATAATAAGCTAAATGGATTTGTCCCTCCACCGAGAGATGTCAAGCTTGGGCCCCTCAAAGGAATGATTTTGATGAAATGTTCGGCCGGACTCAAATGGATTGATTGGATCAATAGCATTTGAATTATCAACAAATTCAGAATCGAGAAAGTATTGAACAAGACAAGTTGACTGTTTGACCATGACTTGTGTTCAATGACATCGTGGACAAAGGGATTATGACATATTCTAAAGGAATGCGAACTTGTATCTAGTTATACTATTTGGGTAGGTATGACGGTTTGCTAGAACCTAATCATATCTTATGGAATAATGTTTGAGCCCATTGCCAACTTAGTATAATCCTAGAGGGTCACACACAATAGAACGAATCTTAAATAAGAGGACTATATTGGCATTTAGGGTCGGAGGACCTCCGAGGAATTTTTGGAAAATTCTGGGCTTCTTGGTCAACCAAGCGGGCGCTTGGGTTGAAACAGGCGGGCGCCTGAATAAGTCCGGAAAAGGGGTTAAACCTTCTGGTCAAATAAGCGGGCGCCTAGGTAGGACCAGGCGGGCGCCCGGTATGCCGACAGAGAAATTCCTAATTCGATTAGGAAAGGTTTTTGGCACAAGTTACCTATTTGGAATAGGTCTTAATTGTGTATAAAAACCCCAATTCGGCCAGACCATATGGTGTAGTGCTTTTGTGAGTCTCAAAGAGTTTGAGAGAGATTTTATTTTGTTCTAAGATATCATTGATTGAGGAACAAAATAATTCACAAATAAATTCCGTATAGTTCTTTATTGAATTGTGAAAGTGTTTCATAATTATTGGTCTAGCAAACAAGATCAAGGAGTCTCTTGATATTCGTTCGAAGTGTGGACACCGCTAGAGGGTGAATTTTATCATCTACAAAGTTCGTGATTTTGTCCGTGATAAAGCTTCAAGTTTCTCCACCAAGACCGGAAAAAAACTTTGATAGTCATCAAGGGTTAGTTTATCCTTTATTCATGTTGTTGTATTTGATTTAATCATATGAACGGATCCATGGCTTTGGGTTTCTTAAAATTTTATTGCTATATTCCGCTGCGCATGTTACTTGGAAACCTAACAGTGGTATCAGAGCCCCGTTCATGTTGATTATTTCAATACCTTGATCATGTTATGTGTATATAAATTGTTTATGTGCCTAGCATGATATGAATATTGGAATATATGATGCTTATGTGTTTTGTGATTTTATGTGGTTTATTGTTTTGCAACTTTAATCGCACGATTCAATCGCAATAAAAATTATGGTGGATTCTGAATTATTTCGATTATTGATTTTTGATTGGATCAAAGTTTTAATAATTGGGGAAAAATAATTTTGAAACAAAATTTTCGAACTTTAAAAATTCCGTACCATTCTGACCATTCAGGCGCCCCCTCGCTGAAGACCAGGCGGGCTCTCAGTGGTCAAAATATGTTCTGATTTTGGTTAAAATCTGAATATGGAATTTTCGATAAATTCGACAAAACCAGTAACAGAACCAGTCCAGACTTGCTGATCTGGAATGGGTTTTGGGTAGTTGGTTTGTGTGTGGATTTTGGGGTTTGATTTTCCTATTTGTTTTAGTCTTGTGATTCCTAGATTGGTTCAAGTTTTGGATGGCTAATCTGCGTTCATCGAGATTGTGTTTCCCAAAATTGATCGCAATCAAAGTTTCAAAGATAAAACGAAGTTAGAATTATGAAGAGTTCATAATTGCTAAAATTGAGAAACAAGGGTTCTTGATTCAATGATTGGAGATCCATGTGGAATTGTGAATGCAATTGGCCTACGTTCATCGAGACCATCTATTGCTTAGTTTCGGCCACATGGACTACTTTCTTGGTTTCTTGAATTAGTGCGGGATTGTGGTTGCCTAATGGCTTAGTTCGACCGCACGTCTTGTTGTCTTGATTTGGAGTTGAAATAGTCTCATCCTCATAATTATAGAGAAACTAATGACACATAAATATCATGCTTAAATTAATGGAGATTAATTTAGTGACTAAACTTGATGTGTAATATGTTTATATTATGTGCTCATAAATGTGTTATATGCTATATGTGATGAACCTTCAAAGAAAGTTTTAAGTCCTTCTTTGCCATGCCATGATTAAGACACTTGTTTATATGTGGGTGATTTTGATGTGGGTTCGCCTCCGCGAAGTGCATTGATTTTATTCATGTATGAGCAAGATGAGGTTCATTAATTTAATATGGGCTTGCCTCCGCAAGGTACGTTAAATTGAATGGTTCCTATGCGTTTAAAATGGTTGGACTTAATTAGGCGTCAAAACAGTTTTGGGCCTAGGCAAAAGATGAGATTAAACATGCTTTGGAAATTGGATTTCTCAAAGAATCTCATAAAAGGATCTAAGAACCATATGGTATATGATTGACATGATTGTCTACCTAATTAATTTATTTTTGAGCGGTCCGCCTCCGTGGACTCAAAAGTTAAATTAAAGTTGGATCTTAGCCCAATTAAATTATATTATACATTGGATGTATATGAAGGTTATATAATTTAGTGGGAGTATTTTGTTTGAAAAATACATTATTTATCTCTTTAATGAAGACCGGTACTTATTAAATTTTGGAAATTTTGCATATTTGTAGATAATGACTAATAACACTCAATCAATGTCGTTGCGATCGATCCTTGAGAAGGATAAGCTCGAAGAGAATGGTACTAACATTATGGATTGGATCCGTAGCATAAGAATCGTTCTTAGGCAAGAAGATAAGTTGTACATTCTCGATGGGCCTCTCCCTGCTGAACCACAGCCTACTGCCCCTAGGGTAGAAAGGGACAATTACAAGAAACATCGTAATGATTCTAGAGATGTAAGTTGTATCATGCTTGCTGCTATGTGTTCAAAACTCCAACAAAGTTTTGAACATTTGGAAGCCTATGAGATAGGCGTGGAGTTGAGAACCATGTTTCAAGAGCAAGCTAGGCAAGAGAGGTACAAGAGCATTGTTGCATTCACTACTAGTAAAATGAATGAAGGGTAACAAGTGAGTCCTCACTTTCTTAAAATGAAAGGTTATGTAGAGCACCTTGAGAAACTTGGATATCCAATCCCATTGGAGCTAGCCACGGATCTCATTCTTAATTCATTGCCTAAAAGTTATAATCAGTTTGTGATGAATTATAACATGCATGGAATGGATAAGAATCTCTCTGAGTTGCATGGGATGCTTAAAACTGCAGAGATGCAAATTGTGGAGAAAGGTTCTCCCGTGCTCTTGGTTCATGATGGGAAGAAGGCTGGTGACAAAGGAAAGGGTAAGAAACTTGTCAAACCCAAAATAAGCAAGGCAAAGGTTGCCAAGGCTTCTGAGGCAAAACCCGATTCACAAAAGGATGCAATCTATTTCCATTGTCAAGAAATTGGTCATTGGAAACGTAATTGCAAGGCTTTCTTGGAAGAGCAAAAGAAGAAGAAGAGCAGCAAGGATGCGTCGACTTCAGGTATCTATATGATAGATATTCTCCTTTCTACCACTGATTCTTGGGTATTGGATACCGGATGTGGTTCTCACATTTGTCTAAATGTGCAGGGACTAAAGAATAGGAGACTGCTTAAAGAAGGTGAAGTAGATCTACGCGTGGGGAATGGAGCAAGAGTTGCTGCATTAGCCGTAGGGACTTATGAAGTCACTTTACCTTCCGGATTAATTCTTGTTTTGAACAATTGTTATTATGTTCCGGATTTAAGCAGAAATACTATTTCAATTTCTTGTTTGGATAATGAAGGTTTTAAGTTTTTTATTGAGAATAAGAAATTTTCTATTTATTTAAATGATGTGCTTTATGGTATTGCTAATTCATTTAATGGCCTTTATATCTTGGATGTCAAGAATGAAAATAATGACAATGTCTATCATGTAAATAAGAAATCTAAACCTAATGATGTAAATCATACCTATTTATGGCATTGCCGTCTTGGTCATATTAATGAGAAGCGTATCTCAAAACTCCATGGGGACGGACTTTTGGGTTCATGTGACTTAGAGTCATATGATACTTGTGAGTCGTGTCTTCTTGGAAAAATGACTAAGACACCTTTTACCAAGTTGGGTGAAAGGGCAAGCGACTTATTGGGGTTGATACATTCCGATGTATGCGGACCATTAAGTAGCAATGCTAGGGGAGGATTTCAATACTTCATAACCTTCACTGATGATTATAGTAGATTTGGGTATGTTTACCTAATGAAACATAAAAGTGAAGCATTTGAGATATTTAGAATATTTCAAAATGAAGTAGAAAAACAACTTGGCAAAAGTATTAAGTCACTTCGATCAGATCAAGGTGGAGAATACTTAAGTCAAGAATTTGATGATCATCTAAAGAATTGTGGAATAGTTTCACAATTGACTCCACCCGGAACACCACAATGGAATGGTGTGTCCGAGAGGAGAAATCGGACTTTGTTAGACATGGTTCGATCAATGATGAGTCAAGTTGATCTTCCAATATCCTTTTGGGGTTACGCCCTAGAAACCGCTGCTTTCACACTAAATCGTGTTCCAACTAAATCGGTTCAAAAGACTCCATATGAGATATGGAGCGGAAAGAAGCCTTGTCTGTCTTTCATGAAGATTTGGGGTTGCGAAACTTTTGTCAAAAGACTTGTCTCAGACAAACTTGCACACAAATCTGATAAATGTATTTTCGTGGGATATCCTAAGGAAACTAGAGGATATTACTTTACAACCGTGAGGACAACAAATTGTTTGTTGCCCGAACTGGTGTCTTTCTAGAGAAAGAGTTTCTCTCCAAAGAAATCAGTGGGAGTAAAATAAATCTTGAAGAAATTCGAGACCCAAAAAATAATATTGAACCAATAGTGGAACAAGAACAAGAACCACAAGGAGTTGTGGAACCTGTTCAAAATACACAAGCAACTCGCAGATCTAGTAGGTTACGATCCGAGCCCGAGAGATATGGATTTCTCGTAACGGATAGTAATGAGGTAGAAATCATTGAGAATGATGAACCGTCAACCTACCAAGAGGCGATGTCTTCTCCTGATTCAGACAAGTGGCTTGGAGCCATGGAATCCGAATTGCAATTCATACAAGACAATCAAGTTTGGAATTTGATTGATGCGCCCGAAGGTGTAAAAACCATAGGATACAAATGGGTCTTCAAGAAGAAGACTGACATGGATGGGAAGGTGCATACTTACAAAGCTAGGCTTGTAATAAAGGGTTATAGGCAAGTTCATGGTATTGACTATGATGAGACCTTTTCACCCGTAGCAATGATCAAGTCTATAAGAATTTTGCTTGCCATTGCCGCATATCATGACTATGAAATATGGCAGATGGACGTCAAAACCGCTTTCCTAAATGGAAAACTCCAAGAGGATGTGTATATGACACAACCAGAAGGTTTTGAACAAAATTCTAAGGTATGCAAATTGCAAAGATCCATCTATGGATTGAAGCAAGCTTCAAGGAGTTGGAATCTCCGTTTTGATGAATCGGTCAAAGAGTTTGGTTTCATCAAGAACGAAGATGAGCCTTGTGTATACAAGAAGATTAGTGGGAGCATAGTGCTATTCCTTATTTATACGTGGATGACATATTACTCATTGGAAACGACATTCCTACACTTCAGTCTGTGAAGACTTGGTTAGGAAAGTGCTTGGCAATGAAAGATATGGGTGAAGCCGCTTATATACTTGGTATCAAGATCTATAGAGATAGATCAAGGAGGCTACTTGGTTTAAGACAAAGTACATACATTGACAAGGTCATTAGAAGATTCCGTATGGAAAATTCTAAGAGAGGCACCTTGCCCGTGTTACATGGAGTTTCTCTAAACAAGACTTAATGTCCTAAGACAAACGATGAGCGTGAGAAAATGAATGATGTTCCATATGCTTCGGCAATTGGATCCATCATGTATGCCATGATTTGTACTAGGCCGGATGTATCTTATGCTTTTAGCATGACAAGTAGATACCAATCCGACCCTGGCGAAAATCACTGGATAGCTGTAAAAGCGATTCTTAAGTACTTGAGAAGAACTAAAGACTCGTTTTTGGTCTATGGAGGAATAGAAGATGATCTCGTTGTAAATGCTTACACGGATGCAAGCTTCCAAACCGACAAAGATGATAGCCGATCGCAATCGGGTTTTGTGTTATGTTAAATGGTGGAGCTGTAAGCTGGAAGAGTTCCAAGCAAAGTACAAACGCTGATTCTACAACAGAAGCTGAGTATATTGCTGCATCGGATGCTGCAAAGGAAGCTGTTTGGATTAAGAAGTTCATAACTGAACTTGAAGTGGTTCCTAGCATTGCTAATCCAATAGACCTTTATTGCGATAATAATGGTGCTATTGCTCAAGCAAAGGAACCAAGAGCACATCAGAAATCCAAACACATACTTAGGCGTTTTCATATCATTCGAGAGATCGTTGATAGGGGAGACGTAAATATATTCAGAGTACCTACTGATGACAATGTTGCGGACCCGCTAACAAAGGGACTTCCACAAGCTAAACATGATGGTCATGTTAGGTCCATGGGTATTAGATACATGGGAGATTGGGCCTAGGGCAAGTGGGAGATTGTTGGTGTAGTGGTGCCCTAGGCACGTTTAATAAACGTTGTAATTGTTATCATTTATTTTATATCAATAAATAGATGTTTTGATTATTATTATTGTTCATGTTTACTTATAATAATCCCCATCCCTAGTGATTATTAAGCACTAGTATAAAGGCTAAATGATCATGGGATGATCATGTTAGATTTATGGGTACTTGTTTGGAACAAGGTACTGGACATGACCCGCTATATGAGATTTATGTCATGGTCTATATCGTACATATATCTCATATTAGTTATGTCATTTGAATCCTTAGACATGAAGTTATTATAGTCTTCCACTTGATGAACATTGTGTTTGACATATTCAAACGCTACCTTAACACGGTAGTTATAAAGGGTATGATTGGCATAATCGGATTCCCGTTGGGAAGAATAATAAGCTAAATGGATTTGTCTCTCCACGGAGAGATGTCAAGCTTGGGCCTCGAAGGAATGATGTTGATGAAATGTTTCGGCCGGACTTAAATGGATTGATTGGATCAATAGCATTTTAAATTATCAACATATTCGGAATCGAGAAAGTATTGAACAAGACAAGTTGACTGTTTGACCATGACTTGTGTTCAATGACATCGTGGACAAAGGGATTATGACATATTCTAAAGGAATGCGAACTTGTATTAGTTATACTATTTGGGTAGGTATGACGGTTTGCTAGAACCTAATCATATCTTATGGAATCATGTTTGAGCCCATTGCCAACTTAGTATAATCCTAGAGGGTCACACACAATAGAACGAATCTTAAATAAGAGGACTATATTGGCATTTTAGGGTCGCAGGACCTCCGAGGAATTTCTGGAAAATTTTGGGCTTCCTGTTCAACCAAGCGGGCGCTTGGGTTGAACAGGCGGGCGCCTGAATAAGTCCGGGAAAAGGGGTTGGACCTTCTGGTCAAATAAGCGGGCGCCTGGGTAGGACCAGGCGGGCGCCCGGTATGCCGACAGAGAAATTCCTAATTCGATTAGGAAAGGTTTTTGGCACAAGTTACCTATTTGGAATAGGTCTTAATTGTGTATAAAAACCCCAATTCGGCCAGACCATATGTTGTAGTGTAGTGCTTTTGTGAGTCTCAAAGAGTTTGAGAGAGATTTTATTTTGTTCTAAGATATCATTGATTGAGGAACAAAATAATTCACAAATAAATTCCGTATAGTTCTTTATTGAATTGTGAAAGTGTGTTTTCATAATTATTGGTCTAGCAACCAAGATCAAGGAGTCTCTTGATATTCGTTCGAAGTGTGGACACCGCTAGAGGGTGAATTTTATCATCTACAAAGTTCGTGATTTTGTCCGTGATAAAGCTTTCAAGTTTCTCCACCAAGACCGGAAAAAACTTTGATAGTCATCAAGGGTTAGTTTATCCTTTATTCATGTTGTTGTATTTGATTTAATCATATGAACGGATCCATGGCTTTGGTTTTCTTAAAATTTTATTGCTATATTCCGCTGCGCATGTTACTTGGAAACCCAACACTATCATTGATCATATTTTGTTTTACAGGAACAAATTCAAACATTATTCATTTCCCAAAAGGGGGAA